>PUFA01001602.1:0-23142 GCA_003508835.1 Eonycteris spelaea
GACACTTTCTTAAGTTTAACAAGATAAAGGAAAGTATTCGGTTGTCATTGGTCTTGACAAACTGCTAACTTTTTAAAAGAAGCAATTTTCCCTTCACTTGTTACTTTTATCATGAAAAAAAGCTTCAATTAGCTACTGCTATTTTTTAACAGCAAATAGCATTAATTTCAGGTTACCTACAGAGGCTCTGACCAAATCTTTACTAATGAAGTGACTTTGGTAACACAGAATTAAAAAATATCAGGTTTTTTTCTCCACCTCTGTGCCTTTGCTGAAGCCGTTCTTCTCCCTTGACTTGGTCAAGTTAATCCTATTTCTCTTTCTACGTTGCACTTACAAAAGTTTTTTTTTTTTTTTTTAACACAAGCAAAAATGACAACCCAGTGTTGGCAAGGCGTGTTTGAAAAAGACACCCTACCCATTACTGGACGGAATATAATTGGTTTTACCTTTTAGAAAACACAATTAGTATGACTCCTTCAATAAACTTATCATAATAAGTAACATGAGCAAAGATTTAGGTTACAATTGAGTTTACTGAATGCTATTTTTGTGATAGGACTGCCTGGGCTTGATCTAGACTAGGAAATGAATGGAGCTTGAAGAAGGTAAGCAAGCCCTGTCTTGTCATCTATTTAATATCTGATTACATGGAAACTGAGACACTTTTTAAAGGAACAGTGGAGGTGGAATCATATTAAGTTATTATGAAAAATTTCAAACACAAAAATAGAGTAATAGAATAAACTTCATATACTTATCACTCAGATTTAATGAGTATTAAAATTTTGCATTTGTTTATATCTCTTTATTTTCTTTGCTGAAATGCCTTCAAGCAAATCTCATTTATCATGCCATTTCATCGCTACGTACTTTAGTATGAAATATAAGAAATTGACTTTCTTATATTACAGTGACACTAATACCCCTATTTTCGATACCATTTAATACTCAGTTCTTAAACCAAAAAAAAAATATATATTTGGAAGGGAGGGTTAAGTTCCAAACAAGATCCATCCATACAATTCGGTAGTTAGAGGATGGAAGTTTTAATGGTTATTTTTATTTGGAGTTCAGATATATACGGACTTTTCACTTAACAAGGTAGGTGTAGAGCAATGGAAATGAGATTGAAGGGAAGGATGGAGACACCACTGAAAGAGAACCGAGGAATCTGGGTGGCGTGTGTGTGTGGGCATGTGCCATGGGGATGGATGAGTCTACCTATGTGATGTAAAAACTTGCTTGCTTGCTCTGTAACAATTTGAAGCTTAAATAAATCTGATATGGGATTACCCTCATTTTCCTCCCTCTATTTCCAATTAAGCATAGAAGGGAAAAAAAGTTTTCTGGCTTATTTACAATAGACTATGGAGTTGTGGCATTAGTAAGCCCTAGACTGTGGACAGAGGGAGCATGGCAAAGACTCACGTGAGTGCGGTCAAAGCTGGCAGTGTGGCAAAAGTCAGAGAGAACAGAGCCAGACAAACAGGTAAGGCCAGCAGGTTTGTTTGTCTGATGAACTCTATTTTTATTCACTTTTTAAGGACAATTTCACTAGATATGGACTTCTAGGTTTGTGGTGTTTCTTTTCTTTTCAACACTTCCTTCTTGTTTGCATGATTTCCGAAGAAAATGACTTAATTCTTATCCTTCCTCTATAAAGAAGATATTTTTTCCTTTGGCTTCTTTCAAGATTTTCTCTTTGTTGTTGGTTTACTGCTGTTAATTAATTATTTTTTAATTAATTTATCTTTTATGGTGACATTGATTAACAAAATTCAGTAAGTTTCAGGTGTACAATTCACCAGTAAGGCATATATGTATTGCATTGTGTGTTCACCTCCCATAGTTACATTTCTTTCTGTCACCACATATTTGACCCCTTTACCCCATTTCCTCCCCCCATTCCCTTCCTCTTACCCTCTGGTAACCACTAGCCTATTGTCCATGTCCATCAGTCTCTTTGTTTTTCCTATTTGTTTGTTGCTTTTAGGTTTACATCCTACATATAAGTGATATCATGTGGTTTTCAACTTTTCTGTCTGGCTTATTTCGCTTAGCATGATTATCTAGAGGTCCATCCTTGTCACAAATAGCAGTATTTCATCTCTTCTTATGAGTAAGTAATATTCTATTGTACATATGTGCCACAGTTCTTTAGCCAATTATCTATCTTAGGACACTTTGAGTACTTCCCACATCCTGGCCACTGTGAATAATGCTGCTATGAACATCGTGTGCAAATAACCTTTTAGGATATGGGTTTTCAAGTCTTTGGGGTAAATAACCAGTAGAAAGATTGTGGTCATTATGGTAGATAATTCTTAGTTTTCTGAGGAACCTCCATACTGTTTTCCATAGTGGCTGTACCAATTTGGAGTCCCACCATCAGTGTGAGGGGTCCTTTTCCTCCTCTTCTCTTCAACATTTGTTATTATTTTGTCCTATGGATAAGTATTATAACAGGAGTGAGATGGTATCCTCATTGTGGTTTGATTTGCATTTCCCTAATAGCTAAGGATGTTGAGCAACTTTTCATATATTTGTTGGCCATCTGTATGTCCTCTGGGAGAAGTATCTGTTCAGATCCTCTGTCCATTTTTTTGATTGGATTGTTTGTTTTTTTGTTTGTTATTGAGTTGTTGAGTTCTTTGTATATTTTGGATATTAGTAGGCCCTTATCAGAGGTGTTGCTTGCAAATATATTTTCCTATTCGAATGATTCTCTCTTTACCTTGTTGATGGTTTCTTTTGCTGAGCAGAAGCTTTTTAGTTTGATGTAGTCCCATTCATTTTTTTTTTTGCTTTTATTTCCCTTGTCCTTTGAGGTCAAATTCATAAAATCCTCTTTCAAGTCCAAGGTTCTTGAGTTTAGTTCTTATGTTTTCTTCTATGCATTTTATTGATTCCAGTCTTATATTCAGATCCTTAATCCATTGTGAGTTACTTTTGGTTGTGGTGAGGATAACATCTAGTTTCATTCTTTTGCAGGTGGCTTTCCAGTTTTCTGAGCACCATTTTTTGAAGAGGCTTTCTTTTCTCCACTGTATGTTTTTGGCTTTTTTTAAAAATTATTTGCCCATGTAAATATGGGTTTACTTCTGGACTCTTGATTCTGTTACACTGGTCTATGTGTCTATTTTTCAGCCAATACCATGACATTTTGATTACTGTCACATTGTAGTATAATTTGAAGTCAGAAAGAGCAATGCCTCCAGCCTCGTTCTTTTTTCTCAGGATGGCTTTGGCAATTAGGGATCTTTTGAACTTCCATACAAATCTGATGATTTTTGTTCTATTTCTTTAAAAATGCTGATGAGATTTTGATGAGATTGCATTAATCTGTATAATGCTCTAGTTAATAAGGTCATTTAAACTATGTTGAATCTTCTAATCCAAGAACAGGGATATTATTTTATTTTTTTTATTTTCTTCGATTTCTTTTGATAGGATCATAAGTTTTCAATATAGGTCCTTCAAAGGTTTGTTAGATTTATTCCTAGCTAATTTATTCTTTTTGTTGCAATTGCAAAAGGAATTATTTTTCCCACTTCTTATTCTGACATTTCATTATCAGAGTATAGGAACGTTATGGATTTTTAAACATTAATTTTTATCCAGAAACTTTGCTGTATTTGCTTATTTTTTCTAGTAGTGTTCTTTTGGAGTCTTTAGGGTTTTCTGTATAGAGAATCATGTTATACACAAATAGTGACAGTTTGACTTCTTGATTTCCTTTTTGGAAGCCTTTTATATCTTTCTGTTGCCTGATTGCATTGCTAGGACCTCCAATGGTATATTGAATAACAGTAGTGATAGTGGACAGCCTTGTCTTGTTCCTGATCTTAAAGGAGAGGTTTCTAGTTTTTCACCATTAAGTATAATGTTGCTGAGGGCTTGTCATATACGGGCTTTATTATGTTAATATATTTTTCTTCTATGCCAATTTTGTTAAGTGCTTTGATCATAAATGGTGCTGTATCTTGTCGAAGGCTTTTTCTGCATCTATTGATATGATTATATGATTCTTACTTTTTAATTTGTTTATATGGCGTATCACATTAATTCATTTGCATATGTTGAGCCATCCTTGTACCCTCTGGGATGAAGCCCACTTGATCATGGTCTTTTAAGCTTTTTAATATGTTGCTGTATTCGGTTCACTAGTATCTTACCGAGGACTTTTGTATCTGTGTTCATGAGTGATATTGGTCTGTAGTTTTCTTCTTTTGTGTTATCATTACCAGAGTAATATTAGTAATATTGGCCTCATAAAATGGGTTAGGAGATATTGCCTCCTCTTCAATTTTTTAAAGAGTTTGAGGAGAATAGGTATTTTATCTTCTTTGAATGTTTGGTGTAGAATTTCTGGTGAAGCCATCTGGTCCTGGATTTTCACTTTTTGGTTGTTTTTTGATGATTGTTTCAATTTCCATACTGCTGATCAGTCTATTTAGATTTCCCAGTTCTTCTCAATTCAGTCTATAAAGGTGCTATTTTTCTAAATACTTGGTACATTTCTTCTAAGTTGTTAAATTTTGGTGTTATACTTGTTCATAGTATTCTTGTATGATCCTTTGTATTTCTAGTGTGTCTATTGTAATTTCCCCTCTTTCATGCCTGATTTTTGTGTGTCCTTTCTCTTTTTTCTTTAGTTAGTCTAGCCAGGTGTTTGTCAATTTTATTAACCTCAAAGAACCAGCTCTTCATTGGATTTAATTTTTCTGTTCTTTTTGTTTGTTTTCAATTTCATTTATTTTGGCTATAACTTTGATGATTTCTTTCCTTCTGCTGATTTAGGCTTCATTTGTTGTTCCTTTTCTAGTTTTTTAAGATGAAGCGTTAGGTGTTTATTTGGGCTTGTTCAGGTTTTTGGAGATAGGCTTGTAATGATATGAGCATTCCTCTTATGACCCACTTTTGCTGTGTCCCAAAAGTTTTGATATGTGTTTTGTACGATTATATAATCATTCATTTCTATGTATCTCTTGATCTGTCTTTTTATTTCTTTTCTGTTCCAGTTATTCTTCAGTAGCATGTTGTTTATCTCCATGTATTTGTGGTTCTTCCTGATTGCTTTTTGCAGCAGTTGATCCTAGTGTCAAAGCCTTATGATCAGAGAATATGTTGGTATGATTTCAATCCTCTCTTATTTGTTTTGAGGCTGTCTCTGTGTCCCAGTATGTGGTCGATTTTGAGAATGTTCCATGTGCACTAGAGAAGAATGTATAAGCAGCTGTTTTGGGATGGAAGGATCTGTAAATGTCAATTATGTCCAGTTGGTCTAATGTGTCATTTAAGGATGTTATTTCCTTATTGATTTTCTGTTTGGATGATCTGTCCATATCGACAGTGGGGTAATTAGGTCCCCTACTATGATAGTGTTTTGGTCTGTTTCTCCCTTTAGTTCTGTTAGTAATTGCTTTATATATTTTGGGCCTCCCTGATTGGGATCATAGATATTAAGAAGTGTTATGTCTTCTTGGTGCATAATTCCCGTTATCATTATGAAGTGTCCTCAGTATCTTTCTTTACTTCTTTTTTATTTTGAAGTCTATTTCTCCTGATATTAGTTGAGTCAATATTTATCTTTGGAACTGAGATGTGTCTCCTGGAGGCAGCATATGGTTGGGTTTTGTTTTTTGATCCATTGTGCAAGTCTGTGCCTTTTTAGGTGAGTTCAGTCCATTTACATTTAGGGTGATTATTGCAATACGAGGCTCCTTATAGCCATTTTATCTTTTGCTTTCTGGTAGCTTTGTGTTTCTATTGCTTCCTTGTCCTTGTGTGTTTTTTTTTTGGGAGGGAAAGGGTTGGGTTTGTGGGTTTTCCCTCTGTTCCTTCTTGTTTTATGTTATGTACTTCGTACTGAATCTTTGGCGTGTGGTTACCATTACAAATACGTAGAGGTAGTTTATATGTATGTGTGGTGTGTGTGTGTGTGTATGTGTGGTATACTATGTATATATATATGTATATATATATATATATATATATATACATATATATATATATATATATATATATATCTCCATTTGCTTTTGCATGCTTTATTTCTATTCCTCTTTGTGAATCTGGATCTTTGAATCCTCCCCTTTTCAGTCATTGTTATTTAATTTGTCCCTACATATATCGAACATTCATATTATCTTGCTATAGCAAATCACTTCTTATTTTTTAAGCTTATAATGCTTTTTCTTAGTAAAGGTTGCATTCCTCTGCTTATAGCTGCCTGCTAGTTGCCTTAATCATTGTAATGTTTTTCTTTTTTTTGTCATTTTGTTTTTGGTGAGCTGACTCCTTTCAGTATTTCCTGTAATTCAGGCCTCATAGTGGAGAATTCCCTCATTTTTTTTGTATGCCTGGAAAGGTCTTTATTTCTCTTCATATCTAAAGGAGAGCTTTACTGGATATATTATTCTTGGCTGGTATTTTCTTTCACTTAATTTTTGAATATTTGATTCCACTCCTTTCTGGCTTGTAAGTTTTGTGCTAATAAGTCCAACTATAATCTAGTGGGATTTCCTTTATAGGTTACCTTCTTCTTTTCCCTGGCTACTCTGAGAATTTTTTCTTTGTTGTTGATTTTTGGCAATTTTAATACAATATGTCTTGGTGAAGGCCTTTTTGTGTTGAGATAATTGGGTGTTCTGTCGGCTTCTTGAACTCCAAACTCCAGCTCAGATTTGGGAAATTCTCGTAAACTATTTGTCTGAAAAGTTTGTGATCCCTGCTCCCTTTCCTCCCTTTTGAGAATGCCCATTATTCTTATGTTTCCTCCCTGATGGTATCAGCTATTCTTGTATTTCTCTTTCATTATTTTTCATTCTTCAGTTTCTCTTTTCTTCTTTCTCATTTATTTCTAGATTTCTGTCTTTTATATCACTGATCCTTTCCCCAATTTAGTTGATTCTATTTCCCAAGCTTGCTATTTCATTTTCATCTCTTTCAGCATGTTCTTCATTTCCAGAAGTTATATTTGGTTCTTTTTGAGGATTTCAGTCTCCTTGCTAAAGAACTCATTCTGCTGATCTAGTTCTTTTTTCAGTTCCTAAAATTGTTGATATGAATTGTTTTGGATCTCAATGAGTTTTTTTTGGAAGTACCATACAGAATTCTCTGTCATTTAAGTCACATATTCTATATGTCTTTAAGCTGATTTTCTGGAGATTTTCTCTTTCTTTCTGAGATGCCTTGTCACATTGGTTGTTCATGCTGTTTAATGGACTATTTCTCCACCTGGGCATTAATGAGAGTGTATTCTTCTTTTTTCAGAAAGAAGATTTTTTATATAAAGGTCTCTCTTTAGCCTTGCAAATAAGGTGTTTATCTTTTGGTTTCAATAGGTGGCATTTAAACCTCTTGGATCCCTGCTTTATATAAAGTCTTACTAATGCCCTTTTTCCTTATAGATATTCAGTCATGCTCATTACCCTCAGTCTCAGTCCTTTTAGTGTTAGTGACAGTTTTGGTAATATTTGCTCAGTTCCTCCTGGGGGCTCCATCATGTTTGGCACTGGAGAATATAGGCGAGGGGACCTCGTTGGAGGATGGGGGCTGTGGCTTGGCTCTGCATTTTGCAACCAGGGTTGGTAATAATCAACTTGTTTCTCTGTGGTCCCCACTTCTTTGCTATTCCCACTTCTCTGCTTTTTGGCCTGATGCGTGAGCACTGCCGCTGGCTGTGTGATGCTCACAGCTCTTCCTGGTGGGGCTCTTCAGGGAACTTGCTGCACCTTCTTCCCTCCCACTCCTTCTGCAGGGAGCACTGATTGGGAGAAGCAGCTTCTTTGTTTCTCCCAGTCTACCGCCCTACTTCTGGAGTTCTGACCTGTGGTAGCTCTTATGTGCAGATCCCAAATTCAGACATGTTGGTGTGCAGTTTGGGTGCTTGTTGAATTTTAGAAGTTTAGCTTATTGTTATTTCAAGGGAAGAGATCTGGGGATATCTCTCACTCCAACATGTTTATGACATCATTTGGTTTACTGCTATTTAAATATTATATACCAATGTGTAGATTTTTTTTTTTGTATTTTCCTTGGTGCCTTTATGATCTTCTTAGATCTGTGGTTTGATATAGCTTATTAATTTTAAAAATTCTCAGCCAATATCTTTTCAAATATTTATTCTGTCCCTTTATCTCTTTTTTTCTCCTGGTATTTCCATTACATGTATTAACATTATACTTTTTGTGATTGTCTTGCAAGTCTTAGATATTCTGTTCTTCTTTTTTTTTTTTTTTTTTTTTTTTTTACCTCTTTGCATTTGAGTTTGGATAGTTTCAGTCAACACCTCCTCAAGTTTGTGGATTCATTCTTTGGTTGTGTTCGGTCAGTGAATGAGTCCAGTAAAAGTCATTCTTCATTTGTTTCAGAGGTTTTTGTTTGTTTGTTTGTTTGTTTGTTTCTGAAATTTCCTTTTGATTCCTTCTTAGAGTTTTTGTCTCTTTGTGTTATTATTTTACCATTTACCATTCTGCATTAACTATCTGTTCTTGCATGTATCTACCTTTCTATTAGAGCCCTTAACATATCATAGTTATTTTAAATTCTCAAGTCCGATAATTTCAATATATTTGAAGCTCTGTTTCTGATGCTTGCTTTGCCTCTTTGAATTGTGGTTATTTGCATTTTAGTTTGCCTTTTTTGTTGTTTAAAACTGGATATAATGTATTAGGTAAGAAGAACTTAGGTAAGAAGTACTTAGGTAAACAGGCCTATCATGTAAGGTTTTATGTTTATCTGGCTAGGAATTAGTCTGTATTTATTGTTTGCTGTGGCTGTACATGTTAGAGGTTAAAATTTCCTCTAGTGTTCTTGTTTTTGTACCTCCTATTGTCATCTTTGAATTTCCCAGAGACACCTTTCTAAGTAGGGTTAAACAAAGTTAGACAAATTGATGTTACAAATCCTTAAGGCAATTTATTTTGCCTTCTATTTAGTACAAAAGTTAAGAGAAGAAAGTTTCCTACTGAAGGTTTATTTCCTCTTCGCCTTTTTCAGCAAAGCTCTAGGTCTCAGCTTTACGAACAGATTTTCTATTCAATTCCTCCTTTGGTGGGACTCAGGGTTTTATTACCTGTTTTCCATGATCCGTGTAGCTCTAAAAATGGAGAGTTTAAAAGTCAACCTCAGGGAAAAAGCAAATATGGATGCTCTTTTAATCTAAGTTCTCACTTTCACGCTGACTTTTTTCCTTGTATAGTCCTTGCATTTTTTTTTTTTGGCTAGCTTAGCAATACATTTACTGTTTATTATATTTTACCAAGCTTTCATATAGCTTATCTTTATACGGCTTTATGATAAACCATTTGCAGTATCTATTAGAACAAAAATCTATGTGTTCTTTGAAATAGCAATTCTACTTTCAGAAACTTCTTTGGCAGAAATATTTACATGTGTAAAAATATATGCATAACTTTTTGTTCACTGTAGCATTATTCGAAATAGTGAAAAATTGAAATCCTCATTAATGACTACTCCATGCTATGGAGTAATGCTGAGCAATCATTAAAAAGAATGAGTAAACCTGTTTGTATTGGCATAGGATGATCTCCAAGATTTATTCTTAGATGAAAAAAGCAAAGAAAGAAGATCTTCTCAGTTTTTCAATGCACCTTCTTATTTTCAAATTTCATTTTTAATGTCTCAAAACACTCTTAGCAGAGGTGGTAATAACAATATATGCCAAAAAATAATTTAAAAAACCAGTTTGCTCTGCTGAGTACATTTCATCTCTAGATTTCAAAGAGCATATATTATAACATCAAAGCTTTAATAGACTAAACATTTATTATATTATAAAAGATAGATCATTTTGAATTTTCAGAATAGAATGTTAACTTTATAAAGGGCTTTTTGAAGTGAAAGCAGTCTAATCTTTAAGAATTTTTTTGAGGGGTAGATAATATCATCGATTATAATATTTTCCCTTATGCTACCTAAAAACAAGGTATCTTTTAGAAAAGACTAATTTTGTACCCACCAGGTATAAATGATATTTGAGTTAGAAAATGACATTGTGAAAGGACATAAACTATCTTTTTTCTCTAGGCAATTGTTGTATAGCTAAAGCAAATCATTATATAGCACACAGGAAATTTTTACATACAATTTGATTTAAAAGAAATAAAGGGAGGGTCTGGTCAAGATGGTGGATTATAATAAACACTGTGCTTGCCTCCTCGTCCTGACCACATATATCATAATTAGTATTAGAACAATGTCAATCTGGAATATGAGTTTTGAACTGAACAGAACTCCTATAAATAAGGATATAAAGAAGAGGCCGCATTGAGACTGATAGGATGAGGTGGATATGTGAAACAGGCTTGCCCATCACTATGCATGGTGGTTGAGAATCAAAAGGACTGTCTCAGCTATGGAGGTCCATGGAGGGGTGAGATAGGTCTCCAGCTCCACACCTGGTTTCCCGCCTGGAGTACCAGTGCTGGTAAGAGGAACACTCACAACATCTGGCTGTAAATCAAGGATTCTGTCTCTCCAGATGAGATAAAAGTGTTGCTGGAAACAGAAGAGTCCTCTTAAAGGGCTTGCCCACAGATTCACTCACTCCAGCACTCACCCTGGCTTGTGGACTAGGGAACTTGAGAGGTGCAAAGACAACAGGGAGAGACTGAGTTGTGTGACTCAGGATGAGGGTTGGAAGGACAGCAACTATTGTTCCTATGTTGAACCCCTCCCCTACACAGCCAACTCTAAATTAGCATTAACCTTGTGAAATCTACCACCCTGGCAACTCCTTTAGGACCCTACCACACTCCAAATTGTGCACTGCCAGAGGCACTTTTGTTGGTGGGCAGCCAACACTGGCCTGCACTGAATCATTCTTGGACAACTCTTAGGGGTACATGGGCCCCAATGGGCAAAGGCTAGCCTCAGTGTGCCCCTAAGCCTTTTGCTAAGTTGCATCAAAATTGAATCTGCATTAACCTGATGAACACCACTTATCCATCACCCTTGGTGACTCTCTGACCTCACCCAATTCGTGTACTGTCCACTACTCTTTCAGTGGCTGAATCTAGAAGACAGCCAGCCTGGGTCTTTGAGCTGGCTCAGGCCTGGGACTGGTGGCAGCTGCCCTCAGTTTGAATGTGTCTTCCCCCATGCCTCCGTGTCCAGCACAGAACTACCATGGATTGCTTTGTAGCTCCTACCAGGTAGCCCCAGCCGTCATGGCATGCAACTGACTTGGCCTCACTAGAACCCTTCCCAAGAGAGCACCCTAGGACCAACATACATGAAGGCCAACTTCAGACCACAGCAGAGCACCATCCCATTATTTCCACAAGTGGCATGCAGAAAGGGGTCTCCTGTAGGCACAAGAACCCACTGGGGCAAATCTTCCTCCACAGGGTCAGCCTCTGTACAATAGTGTGTACACTGTGGATGTGGCTATTCTTCACGACCACTCAGCTGGAGGTCAATCCCATCCATTGATGTGCCAACAGCAATCAAGAATTAACTACCACAGGAGAGCACATGGAGCCCCCACAAGGGACACTAAGGAAGACTGTGCACTGGCAATATAGACACCTACTACATAAGGCAACCTGGCCAAGATTGGGAGACATGGCAGATCTATCTAATACATAGAAAAAACACAAAGAGGCATTAACAGGAGAAAACAAAGAAACATGTCCCAAGTGAATAACAGCAGGAAACTGAAGCAAAAGAACTAAATAAAATGGAGACAAGCAACCTACCAGATACAGAGTTCAAAACAGTGGTTATAAAAATGGTCAAGGAATTTAGTGAGAATTTGGACAAAGATATGGGTTAGCATAAAAAAATATATAGAAACCATGAAAAAGAACAAGGCAGAACTGAAAAATACAATAACAAATGAAGAATCACTAAAGGAATCCACAGCAGATTAGATGAAACAGAGGAATTGAATCAGCTATTTGGGAAAACAAAAAGTAGTAGAAAACACCCAATGAGAACAGCAACAAGAAAAAGAAACCAAAAGAAACTTGAGAATTGTTTAAGGGAGCTTCTGAGATAACTACATCAAGCATACCAACATCTGCATCTAGGGGTACCAGAAGGAGAAGAGAGAGAGCAAAGGATTGAAAACCGATTTGAAGAATAATGATGGAAAACATCCCTAACCTGATGAAGATAATAGACATACAAGCCCAGGAAGGGCAGAGAGTCTCAACCAAGATGAACTCAAAGAGGTCCACACCAAGACACATATTAAAATGGCAAAGTTTAAAGACAAAGAAAGAATTCTAAAAGCAGCAAGAGAAAGGCAGATAGTTACTTACAAAGAAACTCCATAAAACCGTCAGCTGATTTTTCAAAGAAACTTTGCAGATTCAGAAGGAATTGTCCTGAAATATTCAAAGTGATGAAAAGGACCTACAACCAAGATGACTCTACCTAGCAAGGCTATTATTTAAAATTTAAGGAGAGAGAGTTTTCCAGACAAGAAAAAATCAAAACCAAAGAAATTTATCACCTTTAAACCAGTATTATAAAAAAATGTTAAAGGGACTTCTTTAAGAAGAAAAAGGAGGGAAAAAATGTAAATGTGAATGATAACATGGCAATGGCAATGTACCTATCAATAATCACTTTAAATGTAAGTGGATTAAATGCTCCAATCAAAAGACATATGGTAGCTGAATGGATAAGAAAACAAGATCCATACATATGCTGTCTACAAGAGATCCACTTCACATCAAAAACACATACATGAAATGAAATAAAGGGATGGAAAAGATAGTTCATGTTAATGGAAACAAACAAACAAAAAAGTTAGGGAGCAATAATTATATCAGACAAAATAGATTTAAACAAAAACTAAAAATAAAAGAAAAGAAACATTACATAATGATAAAGGACAGTACAACAAGAAGATATAACCCTTATAAATATTTAAGCACCCAAAACAGAAGTACTAAATATATAAAGCAAATATTGACTGACATAAAGGGAGAGATTGACAGTAATACAATCATACTAGGGGACTTTAACACCCTATTGAGACCAAAGGACAAATCTTCCAGACAAAATCAACAAGAAACAATGGCCCTTAAATATCATACTAGACCAATGGACTTCATTGATATGTTTAGAGCAGTTCACCCCAAAGCAGCAGAATATACATATTTTTTCAAGTATACATGGCACATTTTTCAAGATAGACAACATGTTAGCCCACAAAACAAGTCTCAGTAACTTTAAGAACATTGAAATCATATTAAGCATCTACTCTGATTACAATGGTATAGAAGTAGAAAACAATTAAAAGAAAAAATGGAAAAAGACACAAATGCTTGGAGGCTAAATAACATGCTGTTAAACAATGAATGTGTTAACAATGACTCGAGGAAGAAATCCAAAGATACCTTGAGACAAATAAAATAAAATTATAGGTCAATATTCCTGATGAACATAGATACAAAAATCCCCATCAAAATACTAGCAATTTGAATTGAGCAATACATTAAAAAGATCATACACCATGATTGAGTGGGATTTATTCCTGGGATTCAAGTTTGGTTCCATATCTACAAATCAATGTGATAACCCACATAAGCAGAATAAAAATAATAAAATCATATGATCATATCAGTAGATGCAGAAAAAGCATTGACAAAATCCAGCATCCATTTATGATAAAAACTCTTAACAAATAGGAATTGAGGGAACATATTTCAGCATAGTAAAGGCCATATATGATAAACATGCAGCTAACATTATATCAATGATGAAAATCTAAAAGCATTTTCTTTGAGATCAGAAACAAGACAAGGATGTTCACTTTCACCACTTTTACTCAACATAGTATTGGAAGTTAGCCATACCAATTAGACAGAAAAATAAATAAAAGGCATCCAAATTGAAAAGGAAGAAGTAAAACTATGATTATTTGCAGATGACACAATACTATACATAAAGAACTCCAAAGAGCCCACCAAAAATCTGTTAGAACTGATAAATGAATTCAGTAAAGTAGCAGGATACAAAATTAATATTCAGAAATCCATCATATTTTATACACAATAATAAACTCAGAAAGGAAAAATGAGAAAATAATCCCATTTACAATTGTATAAAAATAATACCTGAGAATAAATTTAACCAAAAAGTAAAAAGTCTGTATTTGGAAAATTATAAGACATTGAAGAAAGAAAATGAAGAGACACATAAATAGTAGCATATAAAGTGCTCATGGATAGGAAGAATTAACATCATTAAAATGTCCATATTACCCAAAGAAATCTATAGATTCAATGCAATCCCGACCAAAATACCAATGACAGTTTTCACAGAACTAGAACAAATAATCTAAAATTTATATGGAAACACAAAGACCCCAAGTAGCCACAGTAATTTTGAGAAAGAACAAAAGTTGAAGATATCACACTACCTAACATCAAACTATATTATTAGGCAATAGTAATCAAAAACAGTGCTACCGACATAAAAATAGACACATAGATTAATGAAACATAATAGAGAGTCCAGAAATAAACCCACACCTATACAGCCATTTAGTCTATGAAAAAGGACACAGGAATCTATAATGGAATAAAGACAGTCTATTCAATAAATGGTGCTGGGAAAACTGCGCAGATGAATGTACCACATGTAGGAAAAAAAACTCAAAATGGATTAAAGATTTAAATATAAGACCCTAAACTAATAAATCATAGAATTAAAAATAGGCAGTAAACTCTCTTATTAATAATATTTTTCTGACCTATCTCTTTGAGCAAGTGAAATAAAAAAATAATAAACAGATGGGACTGCATAAACTAAAAAGCTTTTACAAGAAAGGAATCATCAACAAAATGAAAAGCAATCTACTGAATAAAAGAAGATATTGCCAATGATACATTTGATAAGGGGTTAATATCCAAAATTTCTAAGGAACTCATACAACTAACACCAAAAAAAACTAAAGATCCAATTAAAAATCGGTGAAGCATCTGAATAGACATTTCTCCAAAGAGTACATATAGATGGCCAATAGGCATGTGAAAAAATGCTTAACGTCACTAATCATCAGAGAAATGCAAATTGAAACCACAATGAGATATCCCCTCACACATGTCAGAAATGGCTATCATCAATAAATAAAAAACAAGTGTTGGCAAAGATGTGAAGAAATGGCCATCCTCGCACACCGTCATGGACTGCAAATTGGTAGAGCCACTATGGAAAACAGTTTGGAGCTTTCTCAAAAAGTTAAAATAGAACTACCATATGACCCAGCAATTCCATTTCTGGGTATTTATCCAAAGAAGTACAAAACAATAGTTTGAAAAGATATATTAACCCATGTATTTGCTACAGTATGATTTGCAATAGCCAAAATATAAAAGCAACCTAAGTGTCCACTGATAGATGATTAGACAAAGAAGTGGTATACATATACACTGAAATATTACTAGGCTATAAAAAATAAAATCTTACCCTGTGGGCAACATGGATAGACCTAGAGGATATTATGCTAAGTGAAAATAAGTCAGACAGTAAAGGCAAATACCGTATGATCTCACTTATATGTGGAATCTAAAGAACAAAATAAACAAACAAAACAGAAGCAGACCTATTGACACCGAGAACACACTGATGGTTTCCAGATGGGAAGGGCATTGTGGGGGGATGGGTGAAAATGGTGAAGGGATTAAGAATTACAAATTAGTAGTTATAAAAGAGTCACGGGGATATAAAGTATAGCATGAGGAAATATAGTCAATAATATTGTAATAACTATGTATGACTTCTTAAGTCATACAAATGTCTAAACACTATGCTGTTCACCTGAAACTAATATAGAATAATACTGATTGTCAACTATAATTGAAAACAAAAAATAAAAAAAGGAAAAAAATGAAAAAAACTCGGTAATCTTAAAAATTTTTTTTAGAATAAAAAAATTTATACAGTCCATGAAGTGATTCCCCCCATATTCTAGCACTCATCTGGCACTACACACAGCCATTACAATAATATTGACTGTATATCCCATGCTATACTCTAAATACCTGTGACTGTTTTGTAACTACTAATTTGTATTTCTTCATCCCTTTACCTTTTTCACTCAGCTTCCCAACATCCCTTCCTCTGCAATCAACCAGTTTGTTCTCTATGTCTGTGAGTCTGCTTTTGTATAATTTGTTCATTTATTTGTTACTTAGATTCTGCATATACATGAAATCATATGCTATTTATCTTTTTTCAATCATATGCTGACTTATTCCACTCAGCATAATACTCTTTAGGTCCATCCATATGTTGCAAATGGTAAGACTGTTAAATGGTAATCTTATGAAAAATAAGATTTCTTATTTTTAATAACTGAGTAATATTCCATTGTATATATGTACAACATCTTTATCTAATCAGCTTTGATAGATAGCAGGTTAGGTTGCTTCCATATTTGGCTATTGTGAATAGTGCTGCCATGAACATAGGGGTGTATAGATCTTTACAAATAGTGTGTTTTTTTTTTTTTTTGTTTTTGTTTTTTTATAAATACCCAGAAGTACAATGCTGCATCGAAGGGTAGTTCTATTTTTAATATTTGAGACATCTCCAAACTGTTTCCAGAGTGGCTGTACTGATTTGCAATCATGACAACAGTGCACAAGGTTCCCTTTTCTCTAGATCTTCACCAACAGTTGTCGTTTAGTGATTTATTGATGATAGCCAATCTGACAGGTGTGAGATGATATCTCATTGTGGTTTTAATCTGCATTTCTCTGATGATTAGTGATGTTTATTTGCCTTCTGTATGTCTCTTTGGAGAAATACCCATTCAGATCTTCTGGCCATTTTTTAATCAAAATGTTTGTTTGTTTTTGTTGTTCTGTATGAGTTCTTTATATGGTAATCTTGATTAATCTTCGAATACATGAAACTGAATATTTTAACTAGGTCTGCACAATCTTTGAAAATAAGTAAAAATACTCACTGGATTTCTAATATTATGGAAGAGAAGCCATAGACATTTTTGAATGAGTATAAAGTAGAATCAATTTATCATTCAATAACAGCCATAATTTAAACAATTTCTTTCTTCAGTGGGTCATGTTACAAACTATTAACTTACCAAGAGTAGAATCTTGTTGAAAACTAAGTTCATACTTGAGTTGTATAAAAGTGAGAGCCTGGCTATAGAAAAAACTTTAAGAAGCTCCCAATCCATGAGATAATAGATCTATGACGTTTTTACGAGCAACATGTAAAGAATAATAGTATCAGCACATATAGCAGGAAGATACTCGTGATACAGTCTACATTCAAAGTTTACTTTTTTATTGCTTCTTGAGTCTCTGGCTTTTGAAACAGTTTGGATTCTCCACTTTCCTTTTCTATTATGCTCTGAAAACTGCTTATGCAGGTTGGGAATTTCATTTCTTAAGAGTTTGAGAAACTTACTTGTAAAACATTCCCAGCCTGAAAATTTGGGGGATATTCTTTTTCCAATATATTTCCGAAGTTATTGATTTATGCCAATTCAACCTCTTCTTGAGTCATTTGACAGCTTTTAGTTTAGAGTAAAATGGTATATTTTGTTGAATTTTAATTTTTAAACATTGAATTATATGTTTTGTTCTACTTTAAAAATTTCTTCTGTACATGCGTTTTGTGTTTACTTGTTATAATTTTGTATTGTTTTTGTTTTTTAACATAAGTCATATGAGACTATTGAGCACGTGAAATGGGGCTAGTCCTAATGGAGGTGTACTGTTAGTATAAAACGCAGACTGTATCCAAGGACTTAATACAGAAGAGAAATGTAAATTAACTTTTAATATTTTTTATATTGATTAGATGTTGAAATGCTAATTTTTAAATATATTAGGTTAAAATAAAATATATCATTAAAATTACTTTCACCTGTTTCTTTTAATGTGGGTACTGGAACATTTAAATTTGCATGTGTGGCTCATATTTTATTGCTATCGACAGTTCTGTTTAGAGGCTTTCCGCAGGTCTGACCTAAGGGCCTCGTTATCACCTTGAGACTCTCTCAGCATTGAAGTAAAGTTTAGATGGTCAGACAAGGTGGAATAAAATATATTTTTACTTATTTCATTTTTCTTAACAATAAAACTTGTTATTTTGGTGTCTGCCTAGAGAATTAAAAAAAAGATGAGGTCGTGATGAATGTATTTTAACACTAAAAGTCAAGAATTCATTCTAGCAAACCACCAGGAGTCATCTCTAATATCTCCCATCATGGTGATAATGCTATGCTTTTTTCCTTTCTGTATCTTTACTGAAATTACTGCAACAGACTCAGAGGTTTATTCTACTTCTAATTCACATCTGTGGTGTTGAGAAAATTATTTTTCTCAAAGGTGTTTTTTTCATTTTACTTCTTCCTTAGGAACTTTGTTTAGGAAATTTGTCTCAAGTGAGAGAGAGCCCAAAGGCTCTTTATCAATTTGGCATCAACATGGAATGTACCTATTGCTTCCTAACAAAAGTCTAAAACTAAAACTAGCAAAGATTGGTAGGGTACTGAGTGAAAAAGTTTGTTAACATACCTTTTCCTCTGAGTTAATCTCAATTTTCTCATGATATTGTTTTTAGGGATGGTTGGAACTGAGAAGGTACATGTATGAGAAACTACTCTAGCAATATGATGAACTAAGACAACCTAAAGTCTTGCTGCTATAAACATCTAGAAGAAGTGAATAAAAATATAACATACAATCTTTAAAATAGGTCAAAAAGGAGAAAAAAACAAACAAAGCCTTAGTGCAAGAAAAGAGAGGGAACTAAAACCTCGGAGTGATATGGTATATAACAGATGCTTGTGGTGTCATGTAGGTGGGTTGGGAAGATTCGTTTTGTTAATCCAGCTATTTGGGTACCATTGCCACAAGGGTACAAAAGATGAAAGCTTGGTCTATGTGAGGCAACATTTGGAATTGAGGAACCCTGATATAATGCTGGAATTTGTGAAGGCCTATATCCTCAGTTAAAGGGTAAATCAGAACTTGTAATAAAGCTTATTTACATTGAATGGATTCTGAGTATAAGAAAATAAGCCTCTTCTGAGATTTCTAAGACCCAAGCTTAAATAACACACAATTTGGGATTCCAATTTCTTGTGGTCAGAACCTTGGGCCAAACCAAGAAATGTTAATATGAAATTCATTCTGGGATGATAATACCCTTAGGGTTGTGTCAGAGCCAAACCCAAATCACTTTGGAAGGGTGCATCCATAGTTCAGACCACAAGGAGATCCACAGGAAAAAAAGTCCAAATTAAAATGAGTCCACATAAAAATTACAAAACTGATGAGGAAATAATTCACCATTGACAAGAGTCAGCAGATATAGACAATAGATTTAGAATTCTCAAGGACTTAAGATAATAGATTACTTAAGAGAGAATACAAAGTAGTACAGTAGTCCCTCCTTACCTACAGGGGATACCTTTTAAGACCCTCAGTGGATGCCTGAAATTGCAAATAGTACCAGACCCTATGTATACTACATTTTCCCCCTATACGTACAATCACTTTATAGCTTCTCTTTGGCATATCCAAATTGCCTGTATCACTACTGTTGTATTTTGGGGCCATTATTAGGTAAATAAGGGTTCTTAAACACAAACACTGCAATACTGTGACAATCTATTTGATAACTGAGAAGGCTACTAAGTGATAGGCAGGTCATGTATACGGCATGGATACTCTGGACAAAGGGATGATTTATGTCCCAGGTAGGGTGGAGCAGGAAAGTGCTAGATTTCAACACACAGCTCAGAACTGTGTAAAATTTAAAACTATGCATTTTTATTTCTGGAATTTTCCATTTAATATTTTCAAGCCACAGTTGACCATGGGTAACTGAAAGAGTGAAGAGTAAAATCACATATAAAGGGGACTACTATATGTTTAAAAAATAAAAAAACATGAAAAAACAATCGGCATATTAAGCAAAGAGAGTCTGAGAAAAGAATAGGCAGATTTGAAGAGGTACTAATTTAGTTCTAGAATTAAAAGATTAGCCTTGTAGTATAAAACTCTCTGTACATGTTAGATAAGATTATGACAAATACGAAGAAAGAATTAATGAAATGCATAATATTTTAACAAATTACTTGTAATGCAACAAAAAGATAAAAGGATGGAAGGCATTAAGGTAAAGTAAATAAGAAGGTATGCTGTGTTTAATAGGAACTCTAGAAGGAAAGAATAAATATGGGACATACGATATAATAATGCTAGAAATTTTACCAGAATTGAAGACCAATAAGCCTAAGATTGAAGAAATTCAGGGTCTTATGTAGGCTAAATAAAAATGAATTCACATACAGAAATGTTGTAGTGAAATTTCATAGCAATAAAATAAAAGAAAAAAGTTTTTTTCTTTTGAAATGTTTTTCTATTTTTATGGTGCTCTGTTATAGTGTTTCGTTTTAAGGTGCTCCATCAGAGGTCATGCCTTGGTAACATTGTCATATTTCAATATCAAGCTTATAATTTATTTGAAATTCACATCCAGCACTGAGAATAATGATTTTCAGTTATCTTCATGTTCTCTAGACTCCATTGGACATGAGGCTGAATCTGACTATTATCACTTACTGGCATGCTACAGAATTCCCCTTGGCCTTGATGGTCTCGTCTCACCTGTTAGATGGGAATTATTCTAAATAACCTAAATGACTTGACAAGGCTATCAATAAGGTCAATACATAAAGTGCCTACCCTAGAGAAGACATCAATAGATTCAATTCCTATTTCTGGTAGCATTTTAAATTTCCTGAGAAATAAATTCTCAAGACTTAACATATATTTTGGTCATGTTTGTAGGGGATTGTTACAGATCACTTTTTTGTTCAGGAGACTTGAAATAGAAAGTAAAAGAACCAATCTGATCCAAAGAAATATTGAAGGGAAATTGGTGTAGTTGGCCAATGGGCCTTCTAAAGGTTATCTCCATCTCCATCTCTCTCTCTCTCTCTCTCTCTCTCTCTCTCTCTCTCTCTCTCTCTCTCTCTCTCTCTCTCTGTATATCTTGTGTCCCACTGAAATGATATCTTAGAAACAAACCCTATCTTCTAATTTTTAAAAAAATAATTAAAAACAATTTTCAATTATAGTTAGCATGTAATAGTATATTAGTTTTAAGTATATGACAGTGATTAGATATTTATATAACCTATGAAGTGGTCACCCACATAAATCTAGCACCCATCTGACACCATACATAGTTATTACAATATTATTGATTATAGTTCTTATGTTATACTTTACATCTCTATGACTATTTTGTAACTATCAATTTGTATTTAATCCCTTCTTGTTTTACACCCTCCCGGAATCCCTGCCATCTGGCAGTCCTCAAAATGTTATCCATATCTATGAGATTATTTCTGTTTTGTTTGTGTATTTTGTTCTTTAGATTTCACATATAAGTGACATCATAATGACATTTGTCTTTCTCTGACTTATTCCACTCAGCACAATACCTTTTAGGTCCATGTATGCTGTTGCAGGTGGCAAGATTTCCTTCCCTTAAAATTTTTTTTTTATGGCTGAGTAATATTTCATTGTATTGTGTACCATCTCTTCTTTATTCATTCATCTATTGACTACTACATCCATATCTTGACTACTGTAAATGGTGCTGCAATGAACACATTAATGCACATGTACCTTCAAAGTAATATTGTGGGTTTCTCTGGAAAATACCTGTAAGTGGGATTACTGGATTCTTTGTCTCTTTTATAACCATTATTTTAAAGTCTATTTTGTCTGGTATAAGTATTGCTACCCCAGATTTTTTTAAATTTCCATTTTTATGAAATATATTTTCTATCCCTTTACTTTCAGTCTGTGTATCTTCGATCTGAGGTGAATCTCTTGTAGGCAGCATATATAAGGGTCTTGTTTTCTTAACCATTTGACCACCCTATATTTTGATTAGAGCATTTAATCCATTTATATTTAAACTAATTGTTGCTATATATATATATATAGTATATGGGCCATTTTATTATTCATATATTTTTTCAAAAGTCTTGGTATTTTATTCCTGATTGGTTTCACTCACACACACACACACACACACACACACACACACACACACACACCTTACAGGTAAGTCCTAAGTTTCAACTACAACTTTATGGGTTCACTTTCTATTTACAATTCTTTTAAAAATGTATTTATTTTAATTAGTTTCAAGTATACAGTACATTGATTAGACATCTATATAGTTCATAAAACGATCTCCCAGTTCTCCTCTTTCATCTGATCTCCACCTAGCCAACATATTAATGCTAACTGTATTCCCTATGCTGTGCTCCCTATCCCCATGACCATCCATCAGCTATTAATTTGTACTTCTTTAACCTTTTGCTCCATTCTCCTAGCTCCCCAAATCCCTCCCTTCTGTCAGTCATCAAATTGTCTTCTATATTTGTAAGTCTGTTTTTGATTAGGTTATTCTTTTTACCCTTTAGATTCTGCACATAAGTGAAATCATAAAGTGTTTATCTTTCTCTGTCTGACTTAAATGACTTCTAGGTCCATCAAGGAATATATTTTTCCATCCCCTTCCTTTTAGTCTGTTTGTGTCTTTTAATCTGAAGTGAGTCTCTTGTAGGCAGCATATGTAGGGGTCTTATTTCTTAGCCATTCAGCCAATCTATCTTTTGGTTGGAGCACTTAATTCCTTTCCATTTGAGGTACTTATTGATAGGAATGTAGTTACTAGCAATCTGTATTCCTGTTTTTGATACATGTTTTCTCTTCTTAAAGAAGTCCCTCCAATATTTCCTGCAATGCTGGCTTGGTGGTGATACATTTCTTTAGCTTATTTTTGTCTGGGAAGATCTTGATCTGTCCTTCAACTCTAAACGATAGCTTTGCTGGATAAAGTAGCCTTGGTTGTAGATCCTAGGTCTTCATCATGTCAAATATTTTGTACCAAGCACTATTGTCCTGCATAGTTTCTTTTGAGAAATCAGCTGCCAGTCTTATGAGTGTTCCCTTGTAGGTAACTATCTGCTTTCCCCTTGCTGCTTTTAAGATTCTTTTTTTTGTATTTAACCTGTAGTATTTTTAATTATGATATGTCTTGATGTGGGCCTCTTTGGGATTCCTTGGTGTTGGTATTCTGAGC
>PUFA01001603.1:0-38300 GCA_003508835.1 Eonycteris spelaea
CAAGAAGGGACCTAACTTCAGTGTGCCTAGTAATTCATGCTAAGCTGTCCCAAGACTGTCACTAGTGGCAACCAGACTCAGTTTGTGGCTTGGCCTCTCAAGGCACTTCCAAGCCCAGTGGTGGGTGGTAGCCATTTGTCGATGGTTTAGGTGACTCATTCCAAAGTGACCACAACATAACATAGGCTTTCAACTGAACTTGAACTCAGCAAGGCTTCTCCCAAAGAGCCTCTGGCTTGCAAGACTGGGGGCTAGATTCTGTCTAAGCCAGAGCACCTCCAAGAGTCAATTTTAGGGTGGACACACCCAAAAGGTAAACAGGCAGACACCAGAAAAGCTAAAGGCAGACACCAGACCTCTGACAAAGTGATTCCTACTCTGTAAGGTCAGCCCCTGCCCAACAGCTCCTCTTTTTGTCATAGACAGTTATCAGTACCAATCATCTGGAGGGTCAATCCCTCACAAATGGCAAGCAAACAACAACCAAGCCCAACTACAATAAGAGGGCACACCAAACACATAATAAGGGACATACCTGGAGCACTTGGCTCAGGAGAGCAAAGGGAGACTGTGCACTAGGACCCACAGCACATTAACTGTATAAAGCCAAATTACTAATACTGGGAGACCATAGCAGCCCTATCTAATACATAAAAACAAACACAAGGAGGCAGCAAAATGGAGGGACAAAGAAACATGTCCCACATGAAAGAACATAAAAAAGAACTAAAACAAAAATAGAGACAACAATCTACCAGATGTAATTCAAAGCACTCATTATAGAATGCTCAATGAACTTAGGAAAGAGTAGAGGAACTCAGTGAGAACATTAGCAAAGAGAAAGAAACATAAATGTGGAGATAAAAAGCATAAAACAGAACCAGGAAGGAATGAAGAATACATAACCGAAATTTTAAAAAAATTTAAAAATTTAAAAAACTTAAGGAGGAATTAACAATAGATTAGATGAAGTGAAGGATAAAATCAGTGATTGAAAATATAAGGTAGCAGAAAACCATACAATCAGAAGAGTAACAAGAAAAAAAATTTTTTAAATGAGAATAGTTTAAGGGAACTCTGTGACAACATCAAGCATACCAATATTCACATCAAAGGTTACCAGAATGATAAGAGAGAGATCAAAGGAATTGAAAACCTGTTTCAAGAAATGAATGAAAACATCCCTACATGGTAAAGAAATAAACATACAAGTCCAGGAAACACAGAGAGTCCAAAAACAAGGTAAACTCAAAGAGGCCTACACCAGGACACATTACATTAATAAATACCAAAGATTAAAGACCAAAGAGAGAATCCTAAAAGCAGCAACAGAACAGCAATTAGTTTACCTACTGAGAGCGCCCATAAGACTGTTCAGCTTCCATCTCAACAGAAACTTTGCAGACCAGAAGGAATTGGGCAGGAAATATTCAACGTGATAAAAAGAAAGAATCTACATCCAAGCAAAGCTGTCATTTAGAATCGAAGGTCAGATAAAGTACTTTTCAGACCAAAAAAAAAAAAAAAAAAAGCAAAAGGAGTTCATCATTACTAAGCCAGTATTACAGGAAATATTAAAGGGACATCTTTAGAAGAAGAAGAAATCAGAAAAGAAACACTTAAAACTATGAATTATAAAAGGGAAATAACTACATATCTAGCAAAAATTACTTTAAACATAAAAGAATTAAATGTGCCAATCAAAAGATTAGTGTGGCCAAATGGATAAGAATACAAGAACCCTTAAAAAAGAAAGGACACATATAAAAAAATCAAGAAGAAAGGGGAGAACTTATGACAGATGCCACCAAATACAAAAGATGATACAAGAATAATATGAAAATTATATGACATCAAATTTAATAACTAGAAGAAATGGACAAGTTCTTAGAAAAATACAACATTCCTAGAATGAATCATGAAGAACTAGAAAATCTAAATGGACAGGTCGCAGTATACAAATTGAAACAATCATCAAAAAACATCCAAAAAAAGTAAAAGTCAGGACCAGAATGGCTTTACCAGTGAATTCCACCAAAGATTAAAAAGAAGATTTAATATCTATTATTCTCAAAACTCTTTTCAAAAACTTGAAGAAGTATTAGTACTTTCTAGCTCATTTTTGAGACTATGTTATTCTGATACCAGAAACTGGTAAAGATACTCATAGTAGGTGCACACATGCATACACAGGCGCGCGCGCGCGCGCGCGCGCACCACGCACACACACACACACACAACACACACACACAACACACACACTCCCAAAGCTACAGGTCAATATCTCTCATGAACACAGGTGCAAAAATTCTAAAAGATTCTAGTGAAATCAAATACAAACATACTAGAAAAATTATATACCACGATCAAATGAGCTTCATCTCAGGGGCACAGGGATGGTTAACATATACAATTGATTAATGTGTTATACCACAGAAACAAAATAAATAATAAAAATTATATTATCTAGTCAATAGATGCAGAAAAAGCTTTCGACAAGATATAGCAATGATTTATGATTAAAACATTTAACAAAATGGGTATAGAAGGAAAGTACCAACATAATAAAGGCCATATATGACAAACGTTCAGTTAACATTATACTTAATGATGAAAAACTATAAAACATTCCCTCTAAGATCAGGAATGAGACAAGGCTGTTAGCTATCACTATTACTATTCAAAATAATATTGAAAGTCTATTGTGATCAATCAGGCAAGAGAAAGAAATGAAAGGCAATGTAAACAGGGGGAAAAAGTCAAATTGTCATTTTTTTTTTGCAGATGACATAATTCTCTATAGAGAAAACCTTAAAGACTCCACTATTTAACTATTAAAATAATGAGCAAATATAGTAAAGTTACAGGATAAAATATCAATGTTCGAAAATCGATAGCATTCTTATATTCCAACAATACATTTTCAGAACAAAAAGAAAACAAAAGAATAAATAAAGTAAGTAAATAAATAAATAGATAGATAGATAGATAGATAGATAAATAAATAAATAAGTAAATAAATAAATAAATAAGATACCTAGGAATAAACCTAACAAAATACGTGACGGACCTATACACTGAAAACTATAAGACAATATTAAAATATGAAGAGGACACAAAGAAATGGAAAAATATTCTATGTTCTTGGAATGGAAGCATCAACATGACTTAAAAGACCTTATTATGTAAACTATTATGCAGATATAATGCAACCCCAATGAAAATTTCAATGGCATTTTTTAAAGAAATAGAACAAAACTACCAGACTCTGAATGGCCAAAGCAATCCTGAGGAAAATATACAAGGCCATAGGTATCATTTGACCTGAATTCAAATTACACTACAAAGTGCCAATAATCAAAAGAGCATGGGTAATTATCAGAAAAAAAAGGACAGACTAGTACAACAGAATTGAGAGTCCAGAGTAAAACTCCCATTTATATGGACAAATAATTTTTGACAGAGGAAATAAAAAACCTACAATGAAGAAAGAAAAGCTTCTTTGATAAATTGTGTTGTGAAAACTGGAAAGCCACATGCAAAAGATTGAAACTAGACTGTTGTCTATCTGCATACACCAAAATAAACTCAAATGGATCAAGGACCTGAATATAAGACCTGAAACAATAAATTCCATAGATGAAAACCTAGGAACTAAACTCATGAACATTGGAGTTAGAAGGATTTTATGAATTTGATCTCAAAGACAGGGGAAGTAAAAATGAAAATAAATGAAAAGGACTATATGAAACTGAAGTGCTTCTGCACAGCAAAAGAAACCATCAACAAGGTAAAGAGGCAACCATCCAAATGAAAAGAATATATTTGTAAGCATGCCTAAGATAATGGTCTAATATCACAAAAAAAATACAAAAGAACTCATACAACTCAATGATTAAAAAAATCTAACTAAAAATGATCAGAAGACCTGAAACAGACATTTATCTGAAGAAAATATACAAATGGCCAAGAAACATGAAAGCATTCTCAAAAATCACTAGCTATTAGGGAAATGGAAATCAAAACCACAATGATATACCATCTGCCACCTGTTGGAATGGTTATTAACAAAATGAGTAATAACCGTTGTTGGAGAGGATGTAGAGAAAAAAAGAACCCTCATACACTGCTGGTAGGAATGTGAATTGATCCACTATGGAAAAACAGTATGGAGGCGCCTCAAAAACTAAGGTTTGAATTACCATGATGCAGCAATCCCTCCTCTGGGTATTTACCCCCCCCCAAAAAAAAAAAACTGAAACATTTTTCTGCAAAGATGTATTCACCTCAATGTTCATAGAAGCATTATTCATGGTGGCCAAGATATTGAAGGAACTAAAGTTTCCTACAATAGATAATTGTATAAAGAAAGATTTGGTACATGTATACAATGGAATATTTACTTAGCCATAAGAAAAGATGAAATACTGCCATTTGTGACAACATGGACAGATTTTAAGATAATCATGCTAAGCAAAATCAATCTTACAGAAAAAATTGAGAGACACATGATATCACTCATATGTGGGTATATAACTGAAGGGAACAAATGAACATGACAAAAAAGAGAGATGTTTTGACTCTGACAGTGGATTAGTGGTTACCAGAAGGAACGGGATGAGTTTGGCAAGCAGATAGGGGCAAAGTGGGTCAAATATTTGGTGATTGAAGGAAACATAACTTTGGTTGGTTACCACAATGCAATATAGATTCTATATCTATCTTATCTATCTACCTATCTATCTATCTATCTATCTATCTATCTATCTATCTATCTATCTATACAGTCATCCATATATATAATGTGTTTATGTCTTCTGGGTTCATGATTCCTTCTATCATTATGAAGGGCCACACATTATCTTTCTTCACCTTTTTTTTATATTTTGAAGTCCATTTCATCTGATATTTGTAACTGCTACTCCCACTTTTCTCTGAATACCATTTGCTTGATATATCAATTTTCCATCCTTTCACTTGAGTCTATATTTGTCTTTGGAGCTGAGATGTGTCTCCTGGAGGCAGCATGTGGTTGAGTTTTGTTTTTTGATCCAATCTGCAACTCTGTGCCTTTTTATTGGTGAATTCATTCCATTTACATTTAGGGTGATTATGAAATATGAGGTCTTCTTATATCCATTTTATGTTTTGCTTTCTGGTAGCTTGATGTTTTAATTGCTTCTTTGTCCTCACGTTTCTGTTTTCTTTAATTTGGTTGGCTTTTGTGGGCTTTCTCTCTGGTTCTCCTTGTTTTATGTTATATCCTTCAGTTCTGAATCCTTTTGGTGTTTGGTTACCAATACGAATATGTAAAGCACACACCACACACACACACACACACACACACACACACACACACACACGCACACACACACACAGTTGCCCATTTTCTTCTGTTCTTGCCTTATCTCCATTCCCCTTTGTGAATTTGCAACTTTGAATCCTCCTCTTTTTAGTCATTGTTGTCTCGATTTGTCCATATGTATCCTGAATGTTCATTACTACCTTGGCTATAGCAAATCTCTTATTATTTAAGCTTATAATGCCCTGTTCTTAATAAGGGTTGCACTCCTCTACTTCTTTGCTTGATAGTCACATTACACCTAATTATGTTTTTTTTTTTGGTCATTTTTGTTTTAGGTGACTGACCCCTTTTAGTATTTCCTATAGTGCAGATCTCGTGTTAGGAGATTCTCTCAATTTCTGTATGTCTGGAAAGGTATTAATTTCTCCTTCACATCTAAAGGAGAGCTTAGCCGGATACATTATTCTAGGCTGGTAGTTAGTTTCACTTGATTCCACTCCTTTCTGGCTTGTAAGGTCTTGCTAAGTCTGACAATAATCTAATGGGTTTTCCTTTATGTTTACCATCTTCTCCCTGGCTGTCCTGAGAACTTTTTTTTGTCATTGATTTTTGATAATTTTAATACAATGTGTTTCATTAAAGACCTTTTTGGGTTGAGATAATTGGGTGCTCATTTGACTTCTTGAATTCCAAGCTTCCAGCTTATTCCTTAAATTTAGAATTCTCATCACTATTTGTCTGAAAATGCTTTCTAGTCCCTGCTCCTTTTCCTGTCCTTCGGAATTGCCCATTATTGTTATGTTCCTCTCCTAATGGTATCAGCTAATACTTGTATTCTCTTTCATTATTTTTCATTTTTCGATTTCTCTCTTCTTCTTTCTGACTTATTTCTAGATTTCCTGCCTTCGATATCATGTCCTTTCCTCCATTTGTCAACTCTATTTCCCAAGCTTGCTATTTCATTTTTCAACTCTTGTAGTGTGTTTTTTATCTTTAGAAGGTATATCTGTTCTTTTTGAGGGTTTCAATTTCCTTGCTCTGCTCATCTACTTTTTTTTCTCAATTCCTGAAATTGTTGATATGACTCATTTTGGAAACTCACCAAAGTTCAGAAGTATCATCCTGAATTCATTTAAGTCGCATATTTCTATGTCTATGATTTTTCTCTTTCTTTCTGATATGCCTTGTCACCTGTCTGTTCATAGTGTTTAATGGACTATATCTGTGCTTAGGCATTTCCCAGAAGAAATTTTATTATATATTTATATATAAAATGTAGCATGTTGCAAAGAAGGCAGTTTCTTTTGATTTCCCGTAGGTAGCAACTAAGCCTCTTGGATCCCTGCTTTATATAAAGCCTTAATAATGCCTGTCTTTTTCTTTTTACATGTTTAATCACCCTCACTACTCTCAGTCTCAGTCCCTGTCAATGTTAACAACAGTTTTGGTAGTGTTTGCTCATGTTCTCCTAGGGCTCTGTGGTATTTGGTGTCAGAGGTTATGGGGGGACGTATTGCCTGTGCTGGGAGTTGGAGACTACAGTTCAGCCTCAGTTTGCAACCACAGCAGGTAAAAATCTTCAGTTTTTTTTTTCTGTCTCGCTTCTATGCTTTATGCCCTATTGACTAGGCCTGCACGAGCAGTGTGGAGCCACAACACTTCCAGAAAGGGCTATTCAGGGAAGTGGCTGCATCCTCACTTTCTCCCACTCCTCCTGCAAGGAGCTCTGGAAACTGAGAGAAGCAGTTTCTTTATTTCTCTCAGTCTACCACCCGACACTGGGGGTTCGACCTGTGATAGCTATTATATGGCAGATTCCATGCTCAGACATGCTGGTGTGCAGTATGGGTGATTTTTGTTGAGTTTTAGGTGTTCAGCTTATTATGTTTCAAGAAGGGAGAGATCTGGATATGTCCCTTACTCCACCATGTTTCTCCAAACCAAACATAATTTCTTCATCTATGATATAATCATAAAGATTTATTTTCTTCATTTTGTTTATGTGGTATACCACAGTAATTGATTCACAGATATTGAACCAGTCTTGCAATCTCAGAAATAAATCCCACTTGATTACAGTGTATAAACTCTTTAATGTATTTCTGAATTTGGTTTATTATTTTATTAAGAATTTTAGCATCTATATTCATCAGAAATATTGGCTTATATTTTTTGTAATGTTTTGTCTAGTTTGAAATTAGGGTCATGCTGTCTTCGTAATGATTTTTTTTAATACTTTGAATGTTTGGTAATATTAATCTGTAAAGCTGAATGGTCCTGGACTTTTTTTTGTTACAATTTTTTTGATTACTGATGTTTTCATTAGTAATAATCTGTCTGTTCAGATTTTCTGTTTCTCCTTAATTCAGTCTTGGGAAATTGTATGTTTCTAGGAATTTATCTATTTTTTATGGATTGTCCAATCTGTTGCCAAATAATTGTAGTATTTTTCTGATTATTGTTTGTATTTTGTGGGTATCAGCATTTACTTCTTATTCATTCTTATTTATTTGGGAACTTGATGATTTCTCGTTAAAGTTTATTGATTTATCTTTGCAATGAATCAGCTCTTGGTTTTCATCAATCTATTGTATTGATATTTTAGACTATATTTTATTTGTTTCTGCTCTGACTTTTATAATTTCCTTACTCACTATGGACTTTGTTTGTCTTCTTTTTCTAGTTCCCTAGGTGAAAATTTAAATTGTTTATTTCAAAAAAATTTTTTTTGAGGTAGGCTTGTATTGCTATAAATTTCCCTCTTGGGACTGCTTTTACTGTGTTTCATAGATTTGAATCATTTTGTTTTCACTTTTATTTCCTTCAAGGTACTTTTGATTTTTCCTCAGCTCATTGTTAACCCATTTATTGTTAAGTACATGTTACTTAGTCTCCATGTGTTTGTTTTTCAAGTTTTCTTCTTGCAATTTATTTCTAGTTTTATACCACTGTGTTGGAGAAAATGCTTGATGTGATTTTAGCCTTAAAATTTATTGAGACTTGTTTTGTGGCCTAACACGTGGTCTATCTGGGAAAATACTTCATGTGTACTTTGAAAAGAATGTTTAGTCTGTTGTTTTTGGAACTAAATGTTCTAAAATATCAGTTAAATTCATCTGATTTAATGTGTCTTTAAGGCCTTAATTTTTTTGTTCATTTTGTATGAAAAATGTATCCATTGATGTCAATATGGTGTTAATGTCCCTTACTATCTCTGTATTACTGTCTACCCTTCATGTTATGTCCATCAATATTTGCGTTATATGTTTATGTGTTCCTATGGTTGGGTGCATAAATGTTACAAAGGTCATGTTCTTTTGTTGGATTTATCTCTTTATCAATATGAAAAAATTTTTTGGTCTTTTATTATAGCCTTTGTTTTAAAAGTCTAATTTGTCTGATATGTTTCACTATCCCAGCTTTTTCTTCTTTCCATTTGCACGAAGATATTTTGTCATCTCCTTACTTTCAGTCTGTATGTGTCCTTTGATATAAAGTAAGGTCTTTTGTAGAAAGCATAAGTATAGGTCTTGTTTTCTTATCCACTCGGCTTCCTTATATCTTTTTGATCGAAGCATTTAATCCATTTACATTTAAAGTGATTACTAATAGGGACATAGTTATTACCAATTTATTATTTTGTATTTAAGTTTTTTTTTTTTTTCTCCCTTTTTCGAAAGCATCTCCTCAACATTTCTTGTAATACTGGTCTGGTGGTGAAGAGCTCATTTAGCTTTTTCTTTTCTGAGAGACATTTTATCTATCCTTTAGTTTTAAATGATCCCCTCATTGGGTATAGTCTTGGTTGTAGGTCCTTGCTTTTCCATTACTTTGAATATTTTGTGCTAATCTCTTATGGCCTGCAAAATTTCTGTAAAGAAATTAGGTGACAGTCTTTGGGAACTCCTTTTTTAAGTAACTGGTTTTTTTTTTTTTATTTTATTTCCGTTTTTAAAATTTCGCCTTGTATTTAACCTTTGGCATTTTAATTCTAATGTGTCTTGGTGTAGGCCTCTTTGGGTTCTTCTTACTTGGTACTCTCTTTGATTTCTGGACTTGTATGTCTATTTCCTTTGCCAGGTTAGAGTTTTCAGTCATCGTTTTTTCAAATAGGTTCTTAATCTCTTGCTCCCTCTCTCCTTTTTTTTTGCTACTCTTATGGTTCAAATGTTGTATCTTTTGTTGTTGCATTAGTCCCTTTAACTATCCTCATTTATTTTATTTTGTTTTATTTATTTTATTTTTGGTGTTCTGATTGGATATTTTTTTGTTGCTTTGTCTTCTATATCACTGATTTGATCTCCTGCTTCATCTAATCTGCTGTTGATTCCTTCCAAAGTATTTTTTTATTTTAGTTATTGTGTACTTCATTTCTGACTGTTTTCATGGTTTCTATGTTTTCTTATGCTTGCTATCACTTTGGTGAAGTTCTTAATAAATTTCTTGAGCATCCTTATAACCAGTGTTTTAAATTCTGTATCTGATAAATCACTTACCTCTATTTCATTTAGTTATTTTTCTGAAGTTTTCTCTTATTTTTTTAAATTTAGGATATTTTTATATCCTTATTTTGATTGATTCTCTGTTTTTTTCTATGTATTATGTAGATCTCTCTTTCCCAATTTGAAAGGGTGATCTTATGTAGTAGATACCCATAGAGTCCAGTTTTCAGTCTCCCTAACCAACCTGAGCCAGGCACTCCAGGATGTCTCTTGCATGTGTTGTGTGTACTTTTCTGTTTACTTGAGCCTTTATTGCTATTCCATCAGTAGGTGGAACTGACCCTTAGGCTGATTGGATGTGATAACTGGCCATGACAATAGCATACTATCTGTTGTACCAGCACTGACCCCATAAAGTGGGGTTTCCCCACAAAGCTCTGGTGCCTTCTGAGACCACCCTTTGTGTTTGTCACTTGTGGGTCTAATTGATTGATATTCTGTTGAGGTCTGAAACCTGTCACCAGGTGTGTTAATTCTGAGCCTTTGGGAGGGGATCCAGTGCAGGCCAAGGTCAGCTGCTGCTTTACCAAATTGGGGCTATCTGGTAGGAGCTAAAAAGTGATTCCTAGATGCCTGTGATGAATCTGGAAGCCGTCAAAAAAGGCCACACTGTGAACTGAGATCTGTTATCACCAGTTCATTGCCTGTTGCAGTTTATCAAAAGGTCCAGGGTACCCCAAAGCTTGCTTCCATCTGTTGGCTTCTCATAAGATTCAGCTGCTGAAAGCATGTTAGGTGTTTGTGAGTTTGGTGAAGCAGTCTCAGTATTTACAAGGGTGAGGCAAGTAGTGTTTCATTAGGTTAATGAAGATTCAGATTTCAAGCCAATTCTGAGTTTGGAGCCACTCATCAGAAGACTCAGAGTACACTGAGGCAAGCCACTGCCTACCTGGGACCTGGGGGTCTTTGAGTGTTTTTGTTTTTGTTTTTGTTTTTTGTTTTTGAGAAAGACTGTAGCACTGTCCAGGAACAGCAAGCTGCTTCTGAAAGAGCCTTCAGTGGTGTGCGAGTAGGGTCTCATGTTGTTATCAGGGTGGGGCTAGGGTAATTCATCAGGCTTATGTAAGATCAGATTTGGCTATTTGTGATGAGGACTCAACACAGGAAAGATGACATCTACCTGTTGGCTGTGTGGGAGGAGGGTTCAACAAAGGAACAATGACAGCTGTCCATTCAGCCTCACCCTGAGGCCAATAACAGTTTCTTTCTGTTTGTCTCTGGTACCTCCTGAGTCACCGTTCCTTTACTGGAACCCAGAGTGAATACCTGTGAGTGAGCAAGTCTATGCATGGACCCTTTATCAGGACACCTGGGTTTTTAGAAGTCTTACTTCTCATCCAGAAAGAATCCCTGCTGATTTCTGTGGCCAGATATTATGAGGTATTCTCTTCCCAGTACTGCTGTTCTGGACTGGGAAGGCCTCTATTTGGCTGGGACCCTTAGCTCCTCATGGCATGCCTCTTTAGCTGAGATATATCTCCCAATTCTCAACTACCACATGTAGCTGTGCTGCCAGCCTGTTTCACTTCTTTGCCTCTCCCTCCTACCACTCCTGATGTGGCTTCTCATTTTCAGCCTTAGTATTAAGACTGCTGTCCAGCTAGTCTTTAGATGGTTCTCCAGGTTGATTGTTTTATAATTTAGTTGTAATTTTTGATGTGGTCATGGGAGGAGGATAACACAGTGTTTACCTGCTCTGTCATCTTGACTGGAATCCCATGGGCATTTAATTCTTGACTGTCTTTCGTTTTCTTTCAGCACTTGGAATATATCATCCCATTCCCTCCTGTTTTGCAACATCCTGTCTCGCAAGAATCTGGTCATAAACCTTATGGAGATTCCCTTGAGTCATTTTTTGTTACTCTTTCAAAATTTTCTCTTTGTCTTTGACTTTAAACAATTTTATAATAATGCCTTTGGGTAGGTAATCTTTTTTGAGTTTATCTTTCTTAGGGTCCTTTCATCTTATGATATATGGATGTCCATATACTCTCAAGATATGGGAATTGTTCATACATTATTTTTTAATAAGCTTTCTGCCACTTTTCTCTCTTCTCTTGGACTCCCATAATGCAAATAATTATCTGCTTCTTGGATTCCATAATCTATGTAGACTTTCTTCACTCTCTTTTTCTTTTCGTTACTCTATATCATTAATTTTAAGTGACTCGTTTTGCTGTTTGATTATTTTTTTTGCTGGGTATCAAGTCTGTTGTTGAAGGTATCTATTGAATTTACCAATTTTGTAACTGAATTTTTCAGCTCTATATTTTCTGTTGACTCTTTAATAATTTCTATCTCTCCACTAAACTCCGTATTTTATTTTGCATTTTCTTGACCACTTAGTTTACTATCTGTGTTTTCTTGCATTCCATTGATTAACTTTATAATGACTATTTTGAATTATTTATCACCCAGTTTGTAGATCTCCATTTCTTTGAGGTCAATTACTAGAGCTTTATTAGTTTTCTTTTTGCACTGCCATTTTTTGCCTGATTCTTTATAATCTATGTAGCTTCATCTATGATTTGAAGGAACAAACACTTCTAGTCCTTATGAACTGGTTTTGTCAGGTAGAGCTCTTCACTTCCTCATTCCATGGACTGAAGGAATTAGCATCATAATTGCACTCAAATTGGGTTGGATCTGTGACATATGGCTGCTGCTGCATCCACAGTGGGGTCTCCAGTTGGCTGGCTTCCTACTAGGTGTTCAGGCAGACATGCATTCTGTCTGATTCCTTGGTGGATGAGTGTCAGTAAGACTATAACTGATTTATGTTTGCTTCAGTATCAGCAGTTGTTCCTGAAGACAGCAGGCCTTTTACTAGGTGCCCAGATAGGTATGGCTCCTGCCAGGTCCGGGAAGGGCACCTGCTAGGCCACTGGCTACATCCCTTGGTGGACAGAACTGGTCCAAACCACAGCTGAGAGTAACCGGAACTGATCCTCAGGATAGCTTTACATTCCATAGTCAGGACTGAGTCCTGCATACCCAGCTCTGGAAGTATGGATGACAATGTTTTTTTGCAATATCTCTGGACAAGCAGGATTGTTCTGTGTTTATGGATTAAAGGGCCTGAACTCAAGTTAGAAGGCTATTTTAGGATCTGAAGTCTAAGCAAGATCTGTGGACTTGACTCTAGGAAAGTGCACTTGTCTGTCTCCTGGTGGGTCTCTGGGGAGAGAAGACTGCTCAGAGCCACTGTTGGAAGGGTGTGGAGCTGAGTCATAGGATTATTTCAGGATATGTTGTTAAACTGAGATTGGCTGGTCTACCTCTGGGGGCATTAACAGATATGTCTCTCAGCAGGTCTTTGGGCCAGTGGGACTGCTTACATACCATTACAGGGAGGGACTTTAAGCTGTGTCACAGAGACTTTGGGGTTCTGCTCTCAGATCAAGGTTTGTTGGCCTGTCTCTGGGAATGCAAAGAGGACTTGCTCCCATTGGGTCCTGGGTCTGATAGGACTGATCAGAAATTATAGCCAAGAGGAATTGGAGCCCAGTAATGAGACCATTTTGGAATCTAAAGTTGGACTGAATGTTCAGAAGGCTTCACTCTAGGGTATCCTGGACCATGGCTAAAAGGGGTTGGAGTCAAGTCATGGGCCACTTCGAGATCTGCAGACAGAATCTGAGTCTGTGAGCCTATTATCTGAGGCACAGACAGGTATAACTCCTCCCAGGTCTATTAGCATATGGTAATAGTGGCAAGACTAAGGCCAAATGGGAGTTGTAGCTAAATCCACAGGGTATTTGTGTTGTTTCTGAGTCCAAAACTGAGACCATGGTCATTAAGTAACCCATCTCGACATAAGCCTGCCTTGTCAAAGTGACCCTCCTCACATTTGGAGTCCACTTGGATTTTCACAATCTCCTACCTAGATCTCACGGTTCTCACAAAGACATTTCTGTGTGTAGACGAATGCCAAATTATTATTTACATGGCCAGATAAGAGCAGGGAAATTTCTATTTCACTATCTTGCTGATGCCACCCTCCTTAGACAATTTATTCTTAAGTTCTTCCATCAATATTTGTACTTTTTCAATGTAAAATATTTTTATTAAAATGATTAATTTCATACCTATACATTTTATTCTTTTTGATATTATAAATGCAATTGATTTTTCTTAAATTTTCTTATTTCCTCATTTATTGCCAATGTATACAAACACAAATAATTTTTGCATACTGATTTTGTATTTTAAATTTTTGCTGAATTTATTTATTTTTTAAAAGGTTTTTCTGTTTTATTTTTGAGGACTCTTTAGTTGCCCTTAATAGAATGTGTTAAAAGTTGTTCCATTTTCTTTAAAATATTTTTAAAATTTTGTTATTAGCTTCAAGTATCAGTACATTGGTTAGACACTTATATAATTTATAAAATGATCTTCCTAATTTCTCTTTCTCTCCTCTGGCTCTACACTTAGCCATTACATTAATGCTAATTGTGTTCCCTGTGCTGTTCTTCCCACCCCTGTGACCCCATCCCATGAGCATCTATCAACTACTAATTTGTATTTCTTTAACCCTTCACCCTATTCTCCCAGCTCCCCAAACTCTCTCCCCTCTGATCATTACTAGATTGTCCTCTATATTTGTGAGTCATTTTATTAGTTTTTTTTCTTTCTGTTCCTTAATTTTACATATACGTGAAATAATGTGTTATCTTTCTCTGACTTATTTCTCTCAGCATAATTACCTCTAAGTCATTTATGTAGTTATGAATGGTAGGATTTCATTTTGTTTTAATGGCTGAGTAATATTCCATTGCATATATGAACCACAACTTCTTTATCCAATTGCCTGTTGTTAGGTATTTAGGTTGCTTCCATATCTAGGCTATTGTAATTTGGGCTACCATGACCATAAGGGTGTATTTGTTCTTTATATATATCTTGGAGTTGAAGAATGTGAAAAAGATTGGTGTAAGTTCTTCTTTAAATGTCTATTAGAATTCACCAGTGAAACAATGTAGTTCAGGCCTTTCTTTCTTAGGAAGTTTTGATTATGGATTCAATATTTATACAAGTTATTTATCTATTCAGATTTTTTTATATATAAATCAGGATTGGTAGTTTGTATTTCTTTAAGAAGTTGTCTATTTTTTTAGGTTATCCAATCTGTTGTGCAATGGTTTGCAGTACTTTCTCATAACTGTTTTTTTTCTGTAAAATTGGTAAAAATGTCCCCACTTTTGTTTCTGATTTTAATTCTTTGAGTCTTTTCTGTTTTCTTTAGTCAGCCTTGATAAAGTTTTGTCAATCTCGTTGATCATATCAAGAAATAAAATTTAGTTTTATTGATTTTCTCTATTTTTTAAATTCTTTTTTTATTTATCTTTGTTCTACTATTATTTATTTTGTATTAACATTGGAGTTATTTGTTGTTCTTTTACTAGTGCTTTACAGTGTAAATTAGATTGTTGATTTTAGATATTTCTTCTTTTTTCAATGTAAGTGTTGGCAGCTACAAAGTTCCCTTTAGCAACGCTTTAGCTATATCCCATTAGATTTGATTATATTGCATTTTATTTTTATTTCCCTCTAATTATTTTCTAAATTCCATTGTGAGTTGTTTTTTTTTTTTTTTTTACTTATTGGTTTTCCTTCTGTACTAATTTTGGTTTTATTTCATTGCATTCAGACAAGATACTTTATATATATTTAAACTTTCTAAATGTGTTAAGACTTATTATGTGGCCTGACATATAGTTAATTGTGAACAATATTACATGTGTAATTTAGAAAAGTATGTGTATTCTGTTGTAGTTTTATAGAGTGTTCTGAATGTTTCTTAGGTACAATTGCTTTGTAGCAGTCCCCAACCATTTTAACATCAGGGAACAGTGCTCCTATGGGAATATAATGCCTAATAATCTGAGGTGGAGCTCAGGTGATGATGCTAGCATTAGGGAGCACTGCAAACACAGATGAAGCTTTACTCGCTCACCCATCACTCACCTCCTGCTGTGTGGCCCAGTTCCTAACAGGCCACAAACCAATGTCAAGGATTGGGGACTCATGCATTATGGTATCTGTCTAGTTCTCTATTTCCATATTATTCTTCTGTCTGATTGTTATGTTATTAAAACTGAGGTATTGAAGTCTCTAACTGTTATTGTAGAATTATCTATTTACCTTCAATGCTGTCAATGTTCACTTATATTTAAGAACTCTGATATTTAGGCATTCGCAATTATAATATTTATATTATTGTTGAATTAACACTTTTATCAATAAATAAAGTCATTATTTGTCTCTTTTAACTGCTTTTGACTTAAATATATTTGAATAATATTAATATTGAAACCCAGACTCTTTTTTGGTTACTATTTGCATGGAATATTTTTTCCATCTTTTATTTTTTAAACTTTTTGTGTTCTTAGATCTAAATTGAATTTCTTTTTAAAATTAATTTATTTATTTTAATTAGTTTCAAGTATACAATACATTGGTTAGACATCTATATAGTTAATAAAAATGATCCTTCATTGCTCCCTCCTCCTTTGACCCTTCACCTAGCCAACATATTAATGGTAACTGCATTCTCTATGCTGTGCTCTCCATCCCCATGACCATCCATCAGCTACTAATTTGTACTTTTTTAACCCTTCACCCCGTTCTCTCAGTTCCCCAAATCCCCCTCCCATCTGTCCATCACCAAATTGTCCACTATATTTGTGAGTCTTTTTTAACTAGTTTATTCTTTTTTGTTTCTTAGATTCTACATATAAGTGAAATCATATAGTGCTTATCTTCCACTGTCTGACTTAAATACCTTCTATGTCTATCAAAGCAATATCTTTTTCCATCCTCTTCCTTTTAGTCTGTGTGTCTTTTAAACTCAAGTGAATCTCTTGTGGGAAGCATGTAGGGATCTTGTTTTCTTACCCATTCATCCACTCTTTTAGTTGGAACACTAATTATTTTCCATTTGAGGTACTTGGTGATAGGAATATAGTTGTTTTCATTCTTTATTACTGTTTTTGATACATGTGTTTTCTTCTTAAAGTATCTCCAACATTTCCTGTAATATTGACTTGGTCGCAATAAATTCCTACAGCTTAGTTTATCTGAAAAGTTTTTTATCTGTCCTTCAACACTACATGATAGCTTTGCTGGATAAAGTATTCTTGGTTGTAGATCCTGTGTCTTCATCACATAGAATATTTTGTGCCAGGCCTTCTGTCCTGCATAATTTCTTTTCAGAAATCAACCATGAGTCTTATGGGTGCTCCCTTGTAGGTAACTCACTGCTTTTCTCTTGCTGTTTTTAAGATTCTCTCTTTGTATTTAACCTTTTGCATTTTAATTATGATGCGTCTTGGTGTGAGTCTCTTTCAGTTCCTCTTTCTTGAGACTCTCTGAGCTTCCAGAGCTTGTATATCTATTTCTTTCATCAGGTTAGAGAAGTTTTCCATGATTATTTCTTCAAATAGCTATTTGAAATCTTGTTTTCCTTCCAATACACTGATGAGATGGATATTTTGATTGTTAATAGTGTCACATAGGCTCCTTAAGCTATTTTTATAGCCTTGGCTTATTTTTTACATGCCATTCTGATTGGCTTTCCCATCCTCTAGAGATAGGCCATTTGATCTTCTTTAATATCTTTGTTTATTTCTGTGCTTCTTTCATTTAATATACTTCTCATCGCAGATAATGTGTTCTTCATTTCATACTGGTTCCCTTTTATAATTTCCATTTCTGTATTTATTTGTTTGTTTGTTTGTTTGTTTGTTTGTTTATTGTGACATTGGTTAATGAAATCCAATAAGTTTCAGCTGTAACTTTAACAGTAAAGGCAGATATGTATATTTACACTGTGTGTTCACCACCCATAGTTAGATTTCTTTCTTTCATCACAAATTTACCACTTTACCCCATCTACATTCCCCCTCCTATGCCACCTCTTTCCCTCTGGTAACCACTGTTCTATAGTCTATGTCCACCACTATTATATAGTCTATGTCCATGAGTCTTTGTTTCTTTGTCATTTTATTTGTTGTTTTTAGGTTATATAACACACATATAAGTGATATCATGTGATTTTTCAATTTTTCCTGTCTGGCTTATTTCGCTTAGCATGCTTATCTCGAGGTCCACCATGTTGCTACAAATAGCACTATTTCGTCTCTTCTTATGTCTGAGTAATATTCCATTATATACATGTACCGCAGCTTCTTTAGCCTATCATCTGTTTAGGACACTTCAATCGTTTTCATGTCCTGGCCATTGTGAAATAGTTCTGCTATGAACACCGGTGTGTAAATATTCTTGGGGATCTGGGTTTTCAGGTCTTTGGGGTAAATACCCAGTAAGAGATTGTTGGATTCATATGGTAGATTAATTCATAGTTTTTTGAAAATTCTCCATACTGTTTTCTATAGTGGCTGTACCAATAGTAGTCCCACCAAACAGTCTATGAGGGTTCCTTTTTCTCTGCATCCTTTTCAACATTTCTTATTACTCATCCTGTTGATTATAGCTATTCTACACAGATGTGAGATGATATCTCATGTGGTTTTCATTTATATTTCCCTAATAGCTAGTGATGTTGAGCATCTTTTCAAACATTTGTTGGCCATTTATTTGTATGTGTTCTATGAAGAAGGGTCTGTTCAGGAACCTCTGCAAATTTTTATTGTATTATTATTTATTATTTATTTATTTTTTGCTATTGAGTTGTATGAGATCTTTGTATATATGGATAGTAGGCCCTTATCAGAAGTGTTGCTTGCAACTATATTTTCCCATTCTGATGTTGTCTCTTTACCTGTTGATGATTTCTTTTGAAGAGCAGAAGCTTTTAGTTTGATGTAGTGCCCTTATTTTACTTTGGCTTTTGCTTCCTTGCCTTTTGAGGTAAATTCATAAAATCCTCTTTAACTCTAAGGTCCTTGAGTTTAGTTTCTATGTTTTCTACTATACTTTTTATTTTAAGGTCTTATATTCAGGCCCTTAATCCATTTCGAGTTAATTTTGGTGTGTTGATAGACAATAGTCTCATTTCATTCTTTGGCATGTGGCTTTCCAGTTTTCCCAGCACCATTTATTGAAGAAGGTTTCCTTTCTCCACTGTATTATTTTGGCTTTTCTGTTGAAAATCATTTGTCCCTATAAAAATGAGTTTACTTGTGGATTCTTGATTCCATTCAATTGATCCATGTGTCTGTTTTACTGCCAATAGCATGCCATTCGATTACTGTCACTTTGTAATATAATTTAAACTCAGGTAGAGTGATGTCTCCAGCCTCATTCTTTTTTCTCAGGGTTTTTATTCAGGTCTCTCTGTCCTTCATACATATCTGATGATTGCACTAAATATGTATAATGTTTTCAGTAATATGATCATTTGAACTATGATGATTTTCAATCCAAGAACATTGAATATTTTCCATTTCTTTGTATCTTCTGCAATTTCTTTAATAGGATCTTATATTTTCATTATATAGGTTCTTCACATATTCATTAAATGTATTCCTACGTATATGTTTTTATAATTAAAAAGGAATTATTTCTTGCCACCTTCTTTTTTTGACACCTCATTATTTAGTAACAGAAATGCTAATGATTTTTGTACATTGACTTTATATCCAGAAATTTTACTGTATTTGCTTATTTGTTTCTAGTAGTGTTCTTGTGGAGTCTATGGTTTTCTATGTAGAGAATCATATCATTCACAAATAGTGTCATTTTGACTTCTTCATTTCCTATTTGTATGCCTTTTATATCATTCTCTTTTCTGACTGCACTCACTGGGACCTCCAAAGTTTTTTGAGTAAGAGTGGTGATAGTGGAGAGTCTGGACTTGTTCCTGAACTTAGAATGAAGATTTTTAGTTTTTCACCATTCATTATAACGTTGGCTGAAGGTATGTCATATATGGCCTGTATTATGTTATGGTTAATTTCCTTCTATACCGATTTATTAAGTATTTTTATCAGAAACGGATGCTGTATCTTGTGAAGGCTTTTTCTGCATGTACTGATATGATAATATGATTCTTATTTTTAAATCTGTTTATGTGGTGTATCACATTAATCAATTTGCATATGTTGAACCATCCCTGTGCCTTTGGGATGAAGCCAACTTGATTGTGCTGTATAATCTTTTTAGTATGCTGCTGTTTTCGGTTTTCTAGTATCTTATTTAGGATTTTTGCATCTGTGTTCATGAGAGATATTGGTCTGTACTTTTCTTTTTTCTGTTATCTTTACCAAGTTTTGTATCAGGTATTATTGGCCTCATAACATGAGCTGGAAAGTATTGCCTCCTCTTCATTTTTTTTGGAAGTTTGAGGAGAATTTGTATTAAATCTTCTTGAATGTTTGGTAGAATTCACTGGTAATGCCATCTGGTTTGGCCTTTTACTTTTTGGTAGGTTTGATGATTGTTTCCATTTCCACACTGCTGATCTCTTTTGGATTTTCCAGTTCTTATTTATTCAGTCTAGGAAGGTTGTATTTTTCTAAGTACTGGTCCATTTCTTCTAGGTTATTGAATTTGGCTTTATATACTTTTTCAAAGTATTCTTGTATGATCCTTTGTTTTCCACGATGTCAGTCATAATTTCCTCTCTTTCATCCCTGATTTGTTTATTTGTGCCTCTCTCATTTTCTTTATTGCATCTAGCCAGGTTTGTCAATATTTATTAACCTTCTCAAAGAAACAACTCTTTGTTGCCTTCATTTTTTTTCTTTTTTAAATTACATTTATTTCTGCTCTATTTTGATTGATTTCTTTCCTCATGCTGACTTTTAAGCTTCATTTGTACTTCCTTAGTATTTTTTTAGATGAAGTTTAGGTTGTTTATTTGGACTCTTTTTTGGAGATAAGCCTGTAATGAAGAGAACTTTCCTCTTATGACCGCTTTGGCATGCCCCAAAAGCTTTGATATGTTGTACTATCATAATCATTCATTTCTATGTATCACTTGATCTCTCTTTTATTTCTTCTCTGCCCAGTTATTCTTCAGTAGCATGTTGTTTAATCTCCATGGATTTGTGGTTCTTCTTTTTTTTTGCTCTACTTTCAAAGCATTATGATCAAAAATATGTTTGGTATTATTTATTCCCTCTTATATTGGTTGAGGCTAGCTTATGGTCCCATTATGGTTAATTCTTGATAATGTACCATTTGCACTAGATAAGAATGTATAATAGCCGTTTTGGGATGGGAAGGCTATGTAAACGTCAATTATGTCCAGTTGGTTTAATGTTCTTTTGATGATTTTTCCTCATTGATTTTCTGTTTGGATGATCTGTCCATATCCAACATTTATTTAGATCCTTTACTATGATAGTGTTTTGGTCTGTTTCTCCCTTTAAGTTCTGTTAGTAATTGCTTTATGTATTTCAGGGCTCCCTGATGAGCATAGATATAATAAGTTTATGTCTTTTTGGTGCATGATTTCCTTATCATTATAATTGTCCTTAAGTTTCTTTCTTAACCTTTTTTTTTTATTTGACATTCATTCAGTGTGATATTAGTACCACTACTCCAGCTTTTCTCTGAATGCCATTTCCTGGAAATATTCATTCTCCAAGCCTTTCACTTTGAACTATATGTGTCTTAGCTGTGGTATGTCTCCTGACAGCAGCATATGGTTGGTTTTTTGTTGTTGTTTTTGTTACAATCTGCAGTACTGTGCCTTTTTATTTGTGACTTCAGTTTATTTACATTTAGGATGATTAGTGAAATTATGAGGTCTTCTTATAGCCATTTTATCTTTTGCTTTCTGGTAGCTCGGTGTTTTCATTGCTTCCTTGTCCTTGTGTTTTTGTTTATTTTCATCAGCTTTTGTGGGTTTTCCTTCTGGTTCTTCTTGTTTTATGTTATATTCTTGGTTCTGAATCTTTGGTGTGTGTTACTATTACAAATATATAAAGGATAGTTATATGTATACAGTCATCCATTTCTTATGTGTGTGCTTATCTCCATTCCCCTCAAATTTGGATCTTTTGAATCCTCCCCTATTCAGTTATGTTGTTTAATTTGTCCCTATGTATGCTGAATGTTCATTGCTATCTTGCATATAGCAATTCTCTTATTATTATTTAAGCTTATCATGCTTTTTTTTAGTAAAGTTTACACCCCTCTCACTTCTATATGCCTGATTGTCATCTTACCCCTAATTATTTTGTCATTTAGTTTTACTTGAGCAGACTCCTTCAGTATTTTCTGTTAGTGCAGGCCTCATAGTGGAGAATTCCTTCAATTTTGTATGTCTGGAAAGGTCTTAATTTCACCTTAATACCTAAGGTAGAGCTTAGCTGGATACATTGTTTGAGGCTGGTAGCTCCTTTCACTTAATAGTTTGAATATTGGATAACACTCTTTTCTGGCTTGGAAGGTCTGTGCTGAAAAGTCCAATGATAATCTAATGGATTTTCCATTATATGTGTCTGTCTTCTTCCCTGGCTACCCTGAGAATTTTTTCTCTGTTCTTAATTTTTAATAATTTTAATAATATGTGTCTTGGTGAAGCCTGTTTGGGTTGAGATATTTCGGTGTTCTGTTGACTTCTTGAATTTCAAGCTCCAGTTCATTCCTTTGATTTGGGGAGTTATTGTCCACTATTTGTCTGAAAATACTTTCTAGTCCCTGCTCCTTTTCTTCTTTATTGAGAATGCCCATTATTCTTATGTTTCCTCTCTAATGGTATCAAGTAGTTATTGTATTCTTCTTTTATTATTTTTCTTTTTTTTTTTTGGGGGGGTTCTCTCTTCTTTCTTATAATTTATTTCTAGATTTCTATGTTCTATATCACTTATCCTCCATTTGATTGACTATATTTTCCAAGCTTGCTATTTCATTTTTCAACTTTTTTCAATTCCTGAAATTGTTGATATAACTCATTTCGGAATTGCTGAGTGTTTTCAGAAGTTCCATCCTGTATTCTCTGTTATCTAAGTTGCATATTCTATGTTCGCAAGCTTATTTTCTGGAGACTTTTCTCTTTCTTTCTGAGATGCCTTGTCACCTTATTTGTTCATGGTGTTTAATGGACTATATATGTGCCTGGGCGTTAATGGAAGTGTATTCAGCTTGTATGCCCAGAAAGAAAATGTATTATAAAGGTTTCTCTTTTGCATGTTGCAAAGAAGACAGTTTTCTTTTGATTTCCATAGGTGGGATTTAAGCTTCTTGGATCCCTGCTTATATAAAGCCTTAATAATGATTTTTTTTTAAATTTTCTTGTAGAGGTTTAATCATGCTTGCTACCCTCTGTCTCACTACTTGTCAGTGTTAGCAACATTTTTGGTAGCATTAGTTCAGATTTCCCTGTGGCTCCACAGTGTTTGGTCTTGGAGGATATGGGGGGAGGTGGCCTCTGAGTTGGGAGTTGGGGGCTGTGGTTCAGCTTTGGTTTTGCAACTGCAGTGGTAAAAAATCACCTATCATTTCTCTCCCTTCCTTCTTCTCTGCTCTCTGCACTAATAACTGGACCCTGCTTCTGTCAGGTGGCATGTAGCTCACAGCACTTCTAGGCAGGACTGTTCCAGGAACTTGCCACCCTTTCTCCTTTCTCCCTCCTCCTACAGGGAGCTCCGGCAGCTGTGAGAGGCAACTTCTTTATTTCTTCCAGTCCAGTGCCCTACACCCAGGTGTTCTGACCTGTGGTAGCTCTTATGTGCAGATCCCATGCTCAGACGTGTTGGTGTGCATTTTGGGTGTTTTTGTTGATTTTTAGATGTTTAGCTTATTGTTGTTTTAAGAAGAGAGATCTGGAACATCTCTCACTCCATCATGTTTCTGCAAGCCTCCATTTTTATGTTTTTATCTCTTTGTTAAAGTTCTCACTGAATTCATCTACACGTCCCATAAGTTCACTGAGGATCTTTATAACCAGTGTTTTGAACTCTGTATCTTTTAGATTACTTGACTCCATTATTTCTGGATCTCCATTCTGTTCTCTCATATAGTTTCTGCTTCCTTGTCTTCTTATTTTTGCTACCTTTTTGTGTCTGTTTCTGTGTACTAAGCAAAGCTTTAAGTCTCGCAGTCTTATTAGTATAGCTTTGTGTTAGATATCTAGTGGCACAGTCCTGAGAGAGTTTCAGCTACAAGCTAATTGTAGCCCCAGGCTGTGTCCCTCCTGGGCCACCTGTTAAGATTCAGCAAGCAATCCCCAGATGCTGCACTTATATTTGCCTGAAAAAGCAACACCAAAATCCAAGAACAGCTGCCTCCAGTGTGAGTCTAGATGCTTCTCAGCATGGAGCATTTGACTCGCTGAGGATATAACTAGATGTAGCTATATATATATATATAGCTATAAGTTACTGAGCTAGCATTCTTTCATTTCAACCTGAAAGACTGCTGTTAGCATTTATTAAAGGGAAGATCTAGAGCAAATAAAGTCCTTGAGATTTTATTTATAGGAGAACATCTTAAGTTTTCATCATTTCTGACGGACTATTTTTCTGGGTACAGAATTCTTGGTTAACAAGTTTTTCTACTTTATACTTTAGGTATATCATGTGTTATATTTCTAGACTCCAAAGTTTTTATAGAGAAAATTTCGTTGGTATTATTAAGGATCTCTTGCACTTATTTTTTTTCTTACTGTTCTACAGTTCTCTGTTTCTTTGAATTTTAACAGTATGATTATAAAGCATCCTCAGTGTGTGTCTGTTTGGTTTTATTCTAATAAAGTTTATTTAGCTTCTTGGATTAATAAATTTATGTTTTTCATCAACTTTGGAAAGTTTTCTATCATTATTATTTTAAATAATCTCTCTTTTCTAGATCCCTTATCCTTCTGGGACTCACATTAAAGTATCCTGGTTCATATGATGATGGACCATAAGTCTTTTAGGCTCTATTCACATTTTCTCATTATACTTTTCTTTCCACTCCTCAGCTACAATAATTTCAAATGTTCTATCCTCATATTGCTTTTTTTTTTTTTTTGCTTTCTGCTGCTCAAAATTCTGTTGAATCCCTGTAGATTTTCTGTTTAGTTATTGTATTTGCCACTTCCAGAAATTGTTTCATTTCTTTAATTTTTATCTCTTTGTTGATATAAATAATTTATATATATTTTTTATTTTTTATTTTTAAAAATCTTTGAACATATTTAAGACAGTTGTTTTAAATTTCTTATCTAGTAAGTCTAAAGCCTTCATTTTTTATGGTTGTTTTTAGAGATTTATTTGGTTTCTTCAATGAGTTATGTTTCCCTGTACCTTGAGATATTTTGTTGAATATTCACCATTTAAAATGTCATCCAACTTTCCCAGTCTTTGCAGGTTGGTTCTGTTTTGGAACACTTCTTTACTAATTAGCTATGCATGCTCTGAAACTTGGAATTTGTTTGAGTTGAAAGCTTAAACACTTTACTGTTCTTTTCTGAACATGCATCTTGCCTGGGCCCATGTGTGTCTTTTTGATTCTTTGGAATACATGGATGCTTTTGAATATTTTAATTTTCCATAGATTTATTTTACCTCATTTTCACCTATGGCCTTAGATAGTATCTCTCACTCGTATATCCTTGCCTGAAGCATCTTGGATCTGTATTCCCTTTGCAGCAGTTTAATGATTAGTGTCTGTTGCCCTTTCACTTGAGACCATTTAAAGTATCATGGATAATATCTACCTTGCTTCCTTCTCTTTGAGGGAAGTGGAGAACTGGATTGTTGCCTCCTTCAAATAATGATTACAGAGCACCAAGTATCAAGTGTGACTAAAAACAAAGTGAACTTTTCTTAGTTAGTGTCTAGTTGTTTCTGTAGAGAAATAAAAGCCCAGAGCTTCCTATCCTGGCATCTTGTTAATGTCACATACTCTAATCTTATTTTTCTTGCATAACCCAGCAATATTCGTTAAAAGGACTATTCCCCCCATTTAATTTTCTTTACTCTTTTGTCAAAAATAAATAAATGAAAACATTTAAGGGTTTGTGTTTGTACTCTAAATAGAGTTTCATTGATCTATATGTCTATTCTTATGCCAGTACCACATTGTTTTGATATGTGTGGCTTAGTAGTAAGTTTAGATATTGAGATTTGTGAAACATTTTCTATTTTTATTTTCCTGATTAGTTTGGTTATTCTTGGTTCCTTGCATTTTCTTACCAGTTTTGGGCTTAGTTTGTATAGCAATTTTGGAGTATTGTTATTTTAACAGTATTATGTTTTTTTGATTCATTAACATAAGGAGTCTTTTTTATTTATATTTTCCTTAATTTCAGTGCATCTGTTTTCTAATACAAAGTATGTCTTTTGTAGACAACGAATAGTTTGTCATTTCTTTATGCAACATTCTTTCTACTATTTTATTGTATTATTTAACCATTTCCATTTCACACAATTACTAATAAAGTAAGGTTTATGTCCACAATTTCAGTTTTAGGTTTCTATATATCCCATGTATATTTTGGTTTGATATTTCATCTTTACTAACTTTTTTGTTTATTAAATAGGTATTTTCTAGTATACAGTTTTAATTTATCATTCATTTAGCATATATTTGAATTTTCCTCATGGTTGCTTAAGAGCTTGCAATATTAATCTTAATTTATTGGAATCTATCTCAATAATAACTTAATTCAGCTAAGATGCAGACACTTCTAGACAACTCTATTTCCTTCTCCATTTTGTGCCATTAGAGTTTATATATATACATCTATAAATATATCATCATAATCATAACTTTATTTAATATCAAAGGCAAACAAGCATATACTTATTTATTTTTTTTTCCAAATAACTTGCTAGGCTACCATTTCTGGTTACTCTCTCTTCCTTCAGCAGATTTATTATGTTTTGAAATAATGTCGTTAACTCCAATTCAGGATTTTTCTTAGCTCACTTTTTGTACGCTTTTACTGAAAAATATATAGCATTTTTATATGACAGAAGTCCAACATTACACTGATATATTACTTTATGTGATTGTTTTTTAAACATTTAAAAGAAGACAGGGTAATAAATATGGTCTTATGCTGACATCTATAATTTTCTGCATAATCACCTCTACTAGAACTCTGTTCTTTCATGTGGATTCAAATGACTAATACCATTATCTTCTTACCTAAACAACTTCCTTTATTTTTTTTTACAAGGTGGGTATTCTAGATATAAAATATTATATTTTTATTGAGGTATGTTATTTGTCTTTTTTTTGAATAATATTTTTGTTACATATATTTTCCTTTGTTTCCATAACTTTGACAATGACATCCCAGGCCTACTGGTTTCTATTATTTCTGACAAGTCAACTGTAAATCTTATTGCATTTATTGTACTTGATAAGACATTTTCTTGTGCTGTCTCAAGATTTTATCTTTGTCTTTTATCATTTGACTACAATATTCTGGGTGTGGATTACCTCATGCTTATTTCACTTTGAATTTGTAGTCTTTTAAATGTAAAACTTGGGGAAATTTCAGCCACTTTTTAAAATACTTTTTTTCAGTCTCATCCTCTTCTTTTGTTTTTTCTATAACTCCGATTGTGCTAATGTTTGGTGCCCTATGGTTCTATTACTTTTTCTTCATTATTTTTCTCTTTTTCTATCTACTAATCAATCTATATATACATTCACCAATTATTTCTTCTGCTAGCTGAAATTTACTATTAAGTCCCAATATTGATTTTTTCATTTAGGTTATTTGTTGCCTACTATATATTATTTTAAAACTTTTATTGATAATTTCTATTTGATGAGAATTTTCACCATATATTTATTTAATTTTAAGAATATATATATTTTTTAGATCTTTGAAGATATTCATAATAACTGTCTGAAGTCTTTGCCAGCTGAGTCAAACAGAGTGCTGCTTCAAGAGCAGTTTTAATCGCCTGCCTTTTTTTCCTTCTGCATATGGATTACACTTTGTTTCCTTACACATAAGTTTTTTGCTGACAACTTCACATTTTAGATAATATTTTAGTATACTCTGTATGCTGATACTTCTACAGACCCACTTTGAGGATTTTTGTTGTTGTTGCAAGATTATTTGGGTCTTGTTGGATTTTTTTGTTAGTTTGTTAGTGATACATCTTGACTATACAATGTTGTATTTTCCTCCTGAAGCATGAAGTCTCTGATGTCACTCAGAGGGTTTGACTTTGGGCATGTGCATATTCTTCTTAACCATTAGGGATGATTACTTTTAACTGAGCTAGCTTTCATGGTCTATTTTCTTGATTATTCTGTTGAATTTATAGCTAGACTGCCTCTATTGGAAACATACCAATCTATAAGCTTATTCTAATTCCTAGATGATTATTTTATTTGTTCATTTGTTTTTACAACCTCTTAGTGCATAAATTGCTCCACAGTTTAATCTAATTAAAATGGCATGCTACATTTGCAGGTTTGTCTTTGATACTTGTTTTAACCTATGGAGGACCATTCTTAGCTGTTCTTCTTTATGTATCGCTTTCAAAGCTCTATCCAGCCTATTATTTAGCTTATTACTACATGTATTTTGTACATAAGAGACACTTAATTGCTTACAACCAAGATCTCCATTGCTTTTGCTAGTTCTCATATGCACTTTCTCTTCCAAATAAAGTCAATCACTTTAGGAGGAACTAAAGAACTGTCTGTTAGTAAGATTTTTATTTCTCTTGGGCAAAACTTTTGTGCTACTGTGTCAGAGCTGGGGGTGGATATATCAGGCCACTTTTCCTGGAGTGATTGCCCTGTTCTATGAGTAAGGTGTTGGATGAAAATGGTAATTTATACTTTCAAGTATTTACATGGAGCCTCTGCCTTACTAGAAAGCTGTGGCAAAGGCAATCTGGAACCAGTGTTCTCAGCCTGCTGTGCCTGTAGTAGTGCATCTGTCCTGCAAATAATGCTTGAGTCATTTGAGCAATCCCTCATCTTCCTAACTATACCTGCCTAGATTAGACTTTCTGTAATGTAGAGTTTTTGATGGTAAGAGACATTAGCAACCTGTTTCTTCTGAAATAAAACTATATCTCTAGACTTGGAGCTATTAAGAGAGGGAGTATATGACTTCTTAGCCACACACACCTAGAACACCTAGAATACAACTACTGGTACACTGACCTGAGGGAATGGTGGAACAGGTTGTGGCTCCAATGACATGGAGTTAATGTTCTTACCAAGATTTAGTAGATTTTTTAAACATATGCTTCCTTGTTTGTTGTATGAATTCAGAGAATTCAGAGATTTTATGTGATTCTTTTTTAAACAATTTTATCTACTTACAGAGTTACTTCTTTGGGTGAGTGTCTGTTGAGTTGTTCACACTGCATTTCATAATTGATCTCTGCTTAACTTTTTAAACATATAGAATGAATTTATAACAACAATTTTAATGCTCTTTTAATTCTCCTTGCTAGTTTTGACTTGTTTTTAACTACATTTTTTGTCATCGTGGGTCATATTTTCTTTCTTTTTGTGGTTCATGATTTTTAATTGGACAATATAAATTGTTAATTTTACTTTCTTGGATGCTGAATATTTTGTATTTTATAAATACTTTATAACATAGTTATGTTATTTAGAATCTGTTTGATTATTTTTATCATTGCCTTTAAAGTTTCAAGGCAAGTCTCAAGCAATGTTCAATGTAGGAATAATTTTGCCCAACTGAAGCAAACCATTTCCTGTATACTCTTTCCAGTGTTCTTTGAATAATGTTTTCCAGTCTGGCTAGTGAGAACAGAAATTTCCTCAGCTCTGTATAAGATATACACACTATTGCCTCAAATGCTATTGGGAGATTCTTTACCCAGCCTTGGTTAGTTTACTCACACTCTTATGCTTATAAGTTGTCTGTTGAATATTTTTAGGGGTACATTTTGCAGATAAGGAGGCTTCCTGTACAAATCTCTTCTTCTTGATATTCTGACCTATGAACGCTAGTTTTCTTGATATACACAGAGCCTCAGTTCCATATTTCCAACTCAGTGTGTTTGTCAGGCTTTACCTGGGTTCCCCTCCCTTTACTGTATCCTGAATATTCTATCATGGCAGTAATCAGTGACAATAATTAGACAGACACAGCTTGTATTCCATCTCTTAATAAATAATTGTCTTCTATTGCCTGATTTCAAGTGTCTTAAAAATTATTATTTCATATATTTTGTCTGTTTGTCTTGTTTCCAGTCAGGATGGTAAAACCCTTGACTGTTACTTCCATATTTATGAAATAGAAGTCTCCTCACTGGGGAAGATTTAATAATTTTGCTGGTATTTTGTTAGAACCTCTATTTGTTTTATCTGCATCAATAATGGAATTCTAATTGTCAATAAGATGTCCAGTCTTCCAAATACAATATTCCATCTTAATGTCAGCTTTCCCAGATCTTTCTTGTCAACACTGTCAAAGGTTATGAATCCAAAAGTGAATATTAAGATAAATGCTAGTGTGCAGGAAATTTAATAGGGAGTGCTCTTGCAATCAAACCTATAGGAAGGAGGGAGAAAAAAATTGTGTAGATGACAGAGACTTTGTTCATTCCTCTTGTGAACAAATCAAAGTTGTGACAGAAACATGGAGCAAACGCAAAGAATGTCACCTGGGAGTGAGATGAAAAGAAGCACTAGAGAAAAAATAATTAATCAATCTGCAATGGTAGAAGGTAGGAGGTGGTAAAGACACAATGTCCCAAGTGTGGCTGAGTGGGACTGAGGCTGCAGCTGTGAGAGATGGCAGCTACATATGCGTCTTAAAGGGACTGTGTCAGCAAGCAGACTTTTGCAGTGATAGACCTGCTTGCTCTGAGTGCCAGCACAAGGTCAGCTGCTTGGAGGAGGGGGGGACCAGAGACTTAAATGGAGACACTGAGTTGTTGGAGGAAGGACTAGAAGTGAGGCTCATTCCCAGTGAAGTGATAGTGGTATCCATTTTCTTCTGTTGAGACCTTCCCAACTCCCACTGTACAGACACAGTGCCACCACAGCTGAGATGCCATCAAACTGGATAACAAAAGTCTCTCTGCCCAGAGGATTCCCTGAAACTCTTTCCTCCCCAACTTGCAGCCCCACATAAGCCACACTCAGCTGTATCCTGTGGGAGCAGTGCCGAGACTCAAACTAGAGGGAGCTGGCCTCATTTTCTTGAATGGTTTTCTTGAGGCAATTCTAAGCACAACATCTCTGAATTACTTGCCAAATCTTAACAGGTGGTGCTGGAGGGGGATAGACTGGGTTAAACTTGGCCTTCAGCTGAACCCTTGTCACGACTATGCCACTGGACACCTACTACACAAAGTTGCACCAATAAGACTGGAAGACTTAAGAACTTTTCTTAGTACATAGAAATAGACACAGAAAGGCATCTAAAATGTGAAGACAAAGAAGCAAAAATCATATGAGAGAACAGAACAGAGATTCAGAAATAATAGAGTCAAGCAAACTAACAGATGCAGAGTTCAAAACACTGGTTATAAAGATGCTCAGTGAACTTAGGAGAAGTGTAGAGATTAATTCAGTGAGAACTTTAACAAAGAGATAAAATGCAAAAATGGAAATGGAAATTATAAAAAAAAGAACCAGTTAGAAATGAAGAACACATTATATCTAAGATGAAGAGTATATGAAATGGAATCAACAGAGTGGATAAAGGAGAGAATTGAACCACCAATATAGTGGATGGGGAAGCCAAAGACCTCAATCAGAATGGCTAGAAAAAATAATCCAAGACTATAATAATAATTTAAAGAACCTATGGGACGCTATTAAATGTAAAAATATCCATGTAATAAGGGTACTGGAGGGAAAACAAAATAATGAAGAGCTATTTGAAGAAATAATGATGGAAAATTTCCCTGACGTGGTGAAAGAAATAGATATACAAACCCTGGAAGCTCAGAGAGTCCCATGAAAGAGGGAACCCAAAGAGGCCCATACCAAGACATGTCATAATGGAAAGGTTAAATACACAAAAGAGAATCTTAAAAGCAGCAAGAGAAAAGCAGTGAGTTACCTACATGGAACACCATAAGACTGGCAACTAATTTCTCAAAAGAAACTATGTGGGACAGAAGGTCTTGGTCCAAAATATTTCAATGTGGTGAAAACCCAGGATCTACAACCAAGAATAATTTATCCAGCAAAGCTATCATTTAGAGTCGAAGGACAGAAAAGAGCTTCCAAGACAGAAAATAAATAAATAAATAATAAATAAATAAATAAATAAGCAAGCTAAAAAGAATTTGTCAACATCAAGCCAGTATTACAGGAAAATGTTTGAGGGACTTCTTTAAGAAAGAAAACACATGTATAAAAATAGGAATAAAGAATGTAATAACTACATTCCTATCACTAATACCTCAAATGGAAAAAACAATTAAGTGCTCCAACTAAAAGATGGAGTGGATGAACAGATAAGAACATAAGCCCCCTACGTATGTTCCCTACAAGAAACTCACTTGAATTTAAAGGCACACACAGACTAAAAGGAAGAGGATGGAAAAAGATATTGCCTTGATGGAACTATAGAGTATTGCACTGGATGAAAATGGGTTGGATAGAGAAAGACATATATCAAGGATTTCACGTACATGTGGAATCTAAAGAACAAAATAAACAACAGCAAAATGGGAATAAACTCATAGATACAGAGAATATTTTGAAGACTACTAGTTGGAATGGATTTGGGGGGACAGCAAAATAAAGGCAAAGGGATTAAGAGGTACAAATAGGTAGTTGCAGAATAAACATGGAGATGTAAACTGTAGCATGGAAAGATGGTAAATGATGTTAATATAAATATGCAAGGTGGAAGATGGGTACTATATTTAGTGGAGTGATCACTTTACGAGTTATGTAGATGTCTAATGACTATGCTGTATAACTGAAATCTGGTATTGTATGCCAACTATAACTGAAAAATCTCATTAAATTGTACAATGTAAATATGAGCAACTAATTGTCTATTATATTGCAATAAAGCCAGAAAAAAAACTATGGAAGGGAAATACAGAATGCACAATTGGACAGAGTGAGAAGTTGGGAGAAATTGGACAGTCTCAAAGAAGGCACCCTCCATATCAGGTGATCTCTAAAATTGATACGGTCCTTTAAGACTGTCTTAAGTTGAGGCCAGGTAATTAATCTTCATACCTCCACATTTTCTGGACATTTGTTGAAGACTACACAAAATGTGCAATTAAACTTGGACTACATGACTCTCTTCAGCTAACTTAATTTTTTTAGAAGGGTGACAGCTGAATGCAATCTGTCAGCATAATTTTTCAGTGGCTGAAAAGATAATTTTTTCAATTATCACAACACCCACTACATTCGCCTTTTGAGTTATAGTGAACTCATTCTTATCTCAAGGCAATCTATGCATAAGGAATTGATTCAACATATACTCTTCCTGGAAATCAATTTGGCACATCTTATTGAGTCTCTAAAAATGTGCTACTATTCTTCAATTAACTTCCAAAGAATAAAACATCTTCATAAAACTAGAATAAAGATTTAGACATAACAGTAATCCACCATAGTTTTATCAATAATAGTAAAGTTTAGAAACATTCTTATTTTTCTTTAATTTGGGAAATGATTATGTAAATGAAATTCAGTTAATCCTTGACTCAACAACTTTTTTTTGTATATAGTCATTTGTGTTTTAGCTGGATTCTCCAGGAGTTAGAGCCTGAGGCTTGTGTCTTACTTCTTAGCTAGGTAGTATAATCTTTTTTAAGCAAAAGTGAAGGAAAGCTAAGTGGTGTATAAAAATGAGAGGTAACCTATACGTGTGTATAATGGTTAGAGTCCCTCACTGGTAAATCTCAAGGAATCATCTACACTTATTCATCATGTGAACTACTGAATGTCAGGACAGTCACTGCATATGGTGAAAAGGATAACTATCTATCTTTTGTCTTCCATTTCTTATTAGTCAAAAGTTTACCTATAAGGAATTACTCACCTGCACTTCTTGGTTACACAATTAAAGGCAATAAGCTAATCTGGTACAAAAAGACCTGAGGTGGAATGTGAGATAAGTGGCATGAAGTATGTTGTCAGATATAGCCAGCAAGAAGTTGGTGGAACTTCAGCAGATCAGGTCACTGTTGTTGCTAGAGTTAAAAAGTTTCCTGAAAAGATGAGGCTGATAGGACTGAGTTAGTACATAAGAGTATCTAACACAATATTATATATACCCGTCTTTAACTTGTTTTATAACCCTTACCCATGGAATTGTAAGATGCTGTCTTTCCTACCAGTCATCCAGTCTCCAGGTATTCTCTGTCCTCTATCATCTTATGTAGTTATCAACAGTATAATAATGCATTTATTAATCATTTCTATCTACTCATATTGCTCTGCCCTCAAATTGTTTTATCTCCCCAGAGTCACCACTACTATCACCTAATTGTTTATGGTGCACTCCACAATTTAGGCTTTCTTTCAATGTCATTGTTGGTTCTTTTCTTATAATCACAGCCCACAAAATTACTTGAGCCATTAAGGTTCTGAAACTTTTACCTCTTTGCTTATTCTTTAGTGTATTCTTCGAATACTGTCATCATTATTCTGTTCAGGACAGCTGTCCAATGTGCCACTGAAAAATGGAAGGAAATTACTCCTTCTTCTCAAATTAGACATGTTTCATGAAATGCTTTAGTGAGTTTGAAAAATGAACTGTTATGGCACATTTTATCTTTATACATTAATAGCCCCTACTAAATTCAATATACTCCTTCGTCCCTACCCCTTCAAGTGTTCAATCATTGCTAATATAGCTAATATGTGATGAGTTCAAATAAGAACTCCTGTGAGATATTCAGAAGAGCTACATTTCTATAATACATAGGTCCTCTTCTGGATCCATTTCCTTGTGTCAACTCTTTCTTCCTTTTGAGTAAATTATCTTTCAGTGACTGGTAGTCATTCATTATAAGTTTCTCATTTTTGAGGTCAGTGTATTGAAATACCTGAATGCCAATCACTGGCATTGTTTAATCATTTCCCAGATGGCTCCTTAAACAGTTGATTGATAACACACTAGAAAAAAAAAACAGTACCAGCTTCAAATATCTAATTTATATTAAAGCTCAAGTAGTTAAGCTTTATTTAATAATGGTACATCTATAGGATGACACCTTATGAAGTTAATAACTAATTACACAGGTAATATTTAATGGTAGACCAAAAAAAATATATATATATATATTTAATGGTAGACAAAACATATATATATATATATATATATATTATGATTAAGTGTAAAAACAATATTCAAAACAGTTTCCAATTATTTTTGGGTGATTATATTAAAATTTGTTATAATTTTCTTTATATATCTCTGATTTTTAAAAATGTTTAATTTCGTCATTTTTATCCAAGAAATAAAGCATTAAAACATAAGGGTCAGATGTGCACATTTTTCACCTGATAAAACCTACATTGAAAACATAAGAGAGAAAGAAAAAAAAAACATGCATTTCTTATTAGTGAAAGCATAAAAAAAAAGCTAAGGTAACTGAAGATATAAGAAATTCAGAAGTATGAAAGACAAGAATCTATAGGAACTCATTTTGATGGTTTTTATTGCTTTTATCTCATTAATAAAGTGGAAAATAAGGTAATCTATTGAGACTTCAGGGACGGGGGAATTGTTAGGGCTTGGAAAGAATAAAAATTTGATGGTATAGTTATCGCGGGAAATTCAAAAGGAACAAGAGAGAAAGAGAATGACTTGACAAACAGTAGTGAAAGTTCAGCTGAATATAGAGAACACTATTTTGTTGAGAAAGCAGTTCTAATTGGCAATGATTATATAGCTCTTTAGAAATATCCAGTGGTGAGAATTAGAAAGACCAGTGTGTTTGAATAATTTTGAAGACTGATAAGGGAAATCTGATGGAAATATGAGAGCAATAAATTGTGAGGTACTAGATATCAATTAAAGCCACAGAGATTCAACAAAAGTAGGCAAAGCATGAATGGCAACTATGAGTAACACTGCACAATTAAAGATCATCAGATATTTGACAAAAGGTAATTTACAGAGAGTCAACAAACTCAACATATGAAGGAACTTGTACCCTGGGAAAACAAGATTAATCAAGAGAGAAAAAGAAACTTTGAAAAAGTGAGAGATGTCCCAGATATCTCCCCTTGAAACAACAATAAGCTGAACATCTAAAACTCAACAACAACAACAACAACAACAAAAACAACAACACCCAACCTGCACACCATCACATCTGAGTATGGGATCTGTACATAAGAGCTACAACAGTTCAGAACTATGGGAGTTGGGTGGTAGAATATGGGGAAAAAAGAAGCTGCCCTTGCAGCCAGAGCTCCCTACAGAGGAGGGGGAGAGGAGAAAGTGCAGCAGCTTCCCTGAACAAACCTGCCTGAGAAAGCTGTGAGCTCCATGCAGCGACAGTACCCACGGAATCAGAGCAGAAGGCAGATAAGTGGGTATGGCAAAGAAACAACAGTTGATTATTACCACCCATGGTTGCAAAAAGCGAGGCTAAGCCGCAGCCTCCATCCCCCAACCAGAGGGTCACTCCCATCATACCCTCCTAGACCAAATACCGTGAAGCCCTAAGGGAATCTGAGAAAAAGCTATTAAAAACTGTCACAAACACTGACAGGGACTGAGACTGAGGGTAGTGAGCTTGATTGAATGTCTATAAGGGGGAAAAAAGGCATTATTAGACTTTATATAAAGCAAGGATTCAAGGCGCTTGGGAGTCACCTACTGGAAACCAAAGGAAAATGCCTTCTTTGCAACAGGCTAAAGATAAACCTTTATATAATACATCTTTCTGGAAAAAGAGCAAAATACATTTCCATTAATGCCCAGGAATAGAAATAGTCCATTAAACACCATGAAAACCAAGGTGACAAGACAGCTCAAAGGAAAGAGAAAAAAATCTCCAGAAAATAAGCTTAAAGACATAGAAACATGTGACTCAATGACAGAAATCACTATGGTACTTCGGAAAAAACTCAGTGAGATCTCAAACAAGTCACATCAATAATTTTAAGAATGGAAACAACAACTAGATCAGCAGAATGAGTATGTTAGCAAGGATATAGAAATCCTCAAAAAGAACCGAATAAAACTAGAGATAAAACACACTGAAAGATATAAAAAATGAAATAGCAAGCTTGGGAAATAGAGACAACCACATGGAGAAAACGATCAGTGATATCAAAGACAGAAATCTAGAAATAAATCAGAAGGAAAAAGAAAGAAAACGAAGAATGGAAACTAATGAAAGAGAAATAGAAAGAACTAGCTAATAAGATCAGGTAAGAAAACATTATAATAAGGATATTCTCAAAGGGGAGGAAAAGGATCAGGGATTAAAAAGAATTTCCTAAATCTAAGGAATGAGCTGGAGCTTGGAATTCATGAAACCATCAGAACACCAATTATCTCAACCCAAAAAGACCTTCTACAAGACACGTTATTAAAATTATCAAAAATAGATGACAAAACTCTCAGGTCAACCAAGAAAAAGAAGAGAGAAACCTATAAAGGAAAACCCATTAGATTATCATCAGACTTCTTAGCACAAACCTTACCAGCAAGAATTGAGCGGAAGAAATATTCAAACTATTAAATGAAAGTATACCAGCCAAGAATAATGTACACAGCAAAGCTCTTCTTTAGATATGAAGGAAAATAGAGACCTTTCCAGATGTACAAAAATTGTGAAAATTCTCCACTATGAAGCCTACATTACAGGAAATACTGAAAGGGATCAGCTCACCTAAAACAAAATAGAGAACAACAAAAAAATACATAACTGTGAATAAGGCTACTATCAGGCAAAAGAAACAGAGAGGTGCAACTCCTACTAAAACACGGCATTATAAGCTTACACGATCAGAAGAGATTTGCTATAGCAAGAGGGTAATGAACATTCAGCATAGGTAGGAACAATTAAGACAACAATGATAGAAAAGGAGGAGGATTCAAAGATTGAAATTCACAAAAGGAAATGGATATAAGGCACACACAGAAAAGAAATTATACATACATATATATATGTATATATATATATATTCTCTACGTCTTTGTAATGGTAACCACACACCAAATTTCAGAACTGAAGCATATAAATAAAACAAAGAATGAGAGGGCAAATACACAAATTCTAAGCAAAATTAAAAACAAAAACAGAAGAAAACAAACAAACAAACAAACAGGCACACAATGAAAAAGAAGCAATGAAAACACCAAGTACCAGAAAGTAAAAGATGAAATGATGGTAGGAAAACCTCATATTTCAATAAAAACCCTAAATGTAAATGGACTGAATTACCAATAAAAAGACACAGAGTTGCAGAATGGATCAAAAACAAAATCCAACCATATGCTGCCTCTAGCAGACACATCTCAGTTTCAAAGACAAATATAGACTCATAGTGAAAGGTGAAAAGTGTATTTCAAGCAAATGACATTTAGAGAAAAGTAGAAAGTAGCAGTATTATCAGATGAAATAGACTTCAAAATAAAAAAAAGGTAAAGAAAGATACTGAGGGACACTTCATAATGAAAAATG
>PUFA01001604.1:0-38278 GCA_003508835.1 Eonycteris spelaea
TAGCAGAGTATAGTTAGTATTTGTTATTACCATATTAGTAAGCATAGTTAGCAATTAGTATTAGCATAGTCAGTAGAGTGGTATAATCTAATAACATAGTTTGCTTTGGTAGTTAGTATTGTGATTGAGTGTAGACAGGGTGTCACCATGCTACATGACCTTGCAGCCACCCTAGTGAGGAGCAGCCCCTGTTGTGAGCTACGAGCTCCTGCACACCATTGGTGAGGGAGCCAAGGTGAAGTTGGCCCGGCACGTTCCGACAGGATAGAGGTGGCTGTGAAGTCATTGATTGCTCAGGTCCTATAGACCTTTCCGAGAAGTGCAGTCCATGAAAACCTGAACCACCCCAATATCGTAAACTTTTGAGGGATTGACACCGAGAACACTCTCTTCCTCATCATGGAGCATGTGGATGGAGGGAACCTGTCTGACTATCTTGAGGTATGGCGATATGACAGAGCACGAGGCCTGAGGCGTCTTCCGGCAGCTGATGTCAGCTGTCCATATTGCCATCAAAGGGGCATTGTCCACAGGACCTAAAGCCACGGAACAGTCTCCTGGATGCCGACTGGAACATCAAACTGGTGGACTTTGGGCTCAGTAACGAGTATGTTGGCCAGAAGCTGACCACTTTCTGTGGCAGCCTCAATTACATCGCCCCAGAGATTCTCCTGAGACAAAGCTATGACGGTCCCGGAGTGGATGTATGGAGCCTGGGAGTCATCCAGTTCAAAATGGTCTGTGGAAGACTGTCGTTCGCATGAGACAACATAAGGGAACTATGGGGGAAGATTATCAGAGGGCAGCACAGTCTGCCCTACTTCATTTCTCCAAAAGTAGCGGACCTGATCGGGAAGTGTCTCACTGTCGGACTCTGCCAATATGGAACATTTGAAGAACTCATGAGCCATTCCTGGATGAACATGGGGCAGCAGGAACTGAGGCCATATCAAAAGCCACCATGTGAGGTGTTAAATCCCAGGTGAACCAGGAAATGAAAAATAAGGGATTTCAGCAAGAAACAATTGAGGAGGCTATCAGAGATAAAAAACATGATAGCGCAATGACCACATACTGTATACTGAGCCACAAAACATCCAAGAGAATGGCTGCGCCATCACCCTAAGTCCCTTTCCCAATGTGAAACCCTCCATGGTCGGCACCAGTTATTACCTGAGTCATAGTGTTCGGACATCAGGCTGGAGATCAAAGAGCCGGCCAGTCCACCAGCCAGCCTGGAATGGAGCTCCGCCATGTCTGCACCCACCTAAGTTGGTATGAGCACTCTCTCAGTGAGACCAGAGTCAGGGTCCCCAGTGCTGCCCCCAAACCGGAATCAGGGACCACCAGTCCTGCAGCTGAACTAGAGCTGCCACCTCCAGCCCTATCCCCCAGCTTGGTCATGGGACTCCATCTCCATTGACAGCACCAGTGGCAACATAGGTAGCGGAGCCCCAGAAAGGCAGCCTGGACGTGAGACCCCACCTCTTGCTCAGGCCAGAGCCAGGGAGTCGGTGGGTGGCTAGAAGGTTCTGGCACTTTTGCATAAAGCACCTGTGTTGTGGCTCCTCCATTCAAAAGGCAGAAGTGCAAAGTTCCGCCCTTATAACACACTCCTGACAGCAAGGCAGGGCTGCAGACAAAGACTTTGAGGGGCTCAAGGCCGTCCCCCTGCATTTTAAAGGCTGAACTCAAAAATGTTGAGCTCCAATGAGCCTGGTGATAAGGTGCGGAGAACAGCACTATCTCAGCTGGACTGGAGTCAGAGACCTCCAGCCCTTCCCCCCAGCCTGGCCCTTGGGGCACCATCTCCATCTATAGCACCAGCGGCAAGAGTGGAGCCCCAGAGAGGCAGCCTGAAGGTGAGACCTCAACCTCTTCCTCAGTCCAGAGCAAGGCAGTCAAGGAGTGGCTAGAAGGTTTTGCCACTTTCTATTGAAGCACCTCTTTTGTTAGTCCTCCATCAAAAGGAGAAAGAAGAAAGTGTAGCCCTCATACATCAAGGCAGGGCTGTAGCCAAAGACTTTGCAGGTAAGTGGGCCAGGGTGGCAAGCCCGTCTCACTGCATTTAAAAGGCTGAACTCAATAAAGCTGAGCTCCAAAGAGGCTGGTGATAAGGTGTGGGACTCGGTCAGAGGCTGGACGCAAACAGCTGCAGGTGGGAGCCGTGCAAGGAGGACCCGCTGGGTGTGAAGGACTTGGTCCACTGGATGATGAGGTGTGCAAACTGGCCCTGAGGTCTCTGCACAGGATTCAGATCAGGATGGTAGGGGACATCACTGCGGCCTTCAGAAGCACCGGACTGTTCAAGTTGGAGCATGCCTGGAGCTCCCTGGAGGACAAGATAAGAGGTCGCCCTCGCTCCAAATCCACTCCTTAGCCCCTACCTGGGTGAAAAGTGAGACTGGACTCTTTTTCCTGGGGCCCTTCTCCCCATCCCTGCTCCTCTCTTCCTCCATGTTTGTATGGGGGGGTAGTTCTTACTAAAGTTCTTGGTTTTCCCTTAACCTGATAATAAAATGGATTATTCCACAAAGATGCATAAGATACAGTTTTGAATTCCTCTTGCAGAGAATTGGGGTTGGCCATCCCCCAGTTTGAGAAGCATGTAGTGATGTAGTGTGGGGACTTAATTAGAACTAATGGAAATAGGACTGAAGAGAATGATGCTGTCAGTTCCCAAAAGGAATGAATATGGTTCCAAGGGGAGAAGGCCTGTGAGCCATCCTGCAAGGCAGAAATGCAGAGATTGTGTGACCTTCCTCCACTCATTACTTCATGTTTTAAGAAGGACTGAAGGGAACTTTAATCCTGTGGCCTGTGTTAGTTCGGGCTACGAGGTCCATAATAGGATAGTAAATCCCGTGAACTAGCCTGTTTGGGGCATCAGGGAAGGGGCAGGGTGGTGGGCCACAGCAGCTTGATGATCACTTACCTGTGTAGCTCAGTATCCTCATGATGAGGCAGGAGCTTGGCCTTCCCCTTGGCACCTCGGAAAGGGGCCCAGATGTGTGAGTTTGACCTGGAAATGGAGAGGAAACATGGAGGCAGACATGAGCTGGAGTGTGAGGTGCATCCGGTACCGAGGTGGGGGGTGAGCCAGGGGAAGGTGTTTTAGACCAGCACCGCAATCACAGACTGACAGTAAAAGACAGCTGAGTCACAGAAAACAAAGCGGAAACCTCTAGCTGGATAGGGATTGTTCGGTGATGTCACACGGCACTGAGTGTGTGCACGGTCTTATGAGATGTGTTGGTTGATGGTATGTTGTACCCACCCAGACCCCTTTGGGACTGAAGCGCGCTCTCCCAACTACTGGGAAAGTTGGCTGTGATGATTCAGTCAGGTCCTTTGCCTGGAATTGCCTCCTTCAGAAGAGAGTGATGTCACCCAAGTTTATCTTCTCTCTCTAGAGGCAGCCAGCCTAAGGACAATACCCGGCCCATGTGGGGATGTAAAGGCTCTCACCCTTGCTCAAAGCACAGCTCTCTGCAGGCACATTCAGCTCAGGAAATGCACGGGGATCAGCTGACTTCCTAGCTGAAACCACATGACAGTCCAACTCCTACTGCCAGATCCCGTTTCCTTCCCTCCCTCACAGCTTTTGTTTCTGAGGGCACCCCTAGTACAATTTCATCTCAGAGTCTGTTTCCCAGAAATCTGAAAGTCCAATGTAGAGTTTATTCCTAGAGATTAAACTGCAAAAATCATTCATGTTTGAGGCTGTGTCTCCCTAGGCTTTTCTGGAACTGACATCTCACTTCTCCACCACAATCACCCTCTCTTTGCATTCCTGCTTCTGAAATTTTACTAGTAGGTGCTGCCCCACCATATGTGCAGAACGGCCTGACAAATCTGGGGGGCATTTGCTTTAGTAAGATCATATTCCCAGCTATTTGTCACTGATGAGGTAGGAGAGATTTTGGTGTACACTATCGGTTAGCAGGCTGTATTTCAGATTAAAAATAGAAATGTCCACTATATACTGGAGAAATGTTTAATGTCACAGTGAGACAAAATAGTATGCAAAACAAAACAAAACAAAACGACTAACAAATAGATTTATTCTTAGTTTTATAGATCCCGTGACAAAAACAGAACAATATAAATAAGACTTCTTTTGCCCAAATTTTCAACATATTGACCTTTGCTTCATTAATCGGATTTTCTAAAGAGCAGTTTTAAAGATGTTTTGTGCATTGTAAAATTAGGAATGCGTGATATATTAATTAAGAAGTCTTAAAAACATGGTGGGACCAAAATGTAGGCCAAAAAACCCTCAAAAAAATTGAAACAAAACAAAACCCCCAAATCCCGACTAACTAGGGAACCCAGACAAGAGATCAGGGTACATACCTTCTGTTAAATGCTGCTCTATTTGAGAGTCCTCAAGTTCATCTAGCACACACTCCCACTGAGGGAGGAAGGAAGGTGTTAGAAGAGAGGCAAGGAAGCCCTTCTAAGACTCATTAATGACTCACATTCCTGCTCACAGGCTCCTAGACAGGAAGGTCTCCTTTCAGCCCCGCCCACTCAAGAACCTCGCGAGCAGCACTGACCAACGGCTCTGGTCTACCCGGGCGCAGAGCTGCCCTCGGGCATGAACTCGCGCTCACCTCAAGCTTCTGCGCTTTAGGGCAGAGCCTGGGGCGGATCGCAAGGAGACTGATGCGGTCGAGGGCGGCTTTCGTCGGCCCAGAGAAGGCAGAGACCACACCACACGTGGCCTCAGCAGCCACAGCCCAAATCAGAGTGAAACCCGGTGGGCCAAGCCACGGAGGCTGCAGTGAGCGACCTTCTGCCCACCCTGGCTGGCAAACGGCCATCTGTCCTGCTAATTGTCGGGTACAGCATCGCACAAAAAGTGCTGCCTTATTTTCCCTAAAGGAGAGAAACCCACCTCCACATGGCTTCCGTGTCTCAGTCTGCAGCTAGGAGACTTGGGTAGGTAAGATGAGAGGGTTCCAAAAGACAGTGCTTCACACACGGAGGGAAAACGGAGCCTTCATTGTTCTCCCCTGTGAAGTGTATTCATCCCCATGTAGTTTCTTGCTGTCGTAATTTGCTTGTAACGCCTGACATCGTTTATGGATCTTAAAGGAGTCTACATGCGCACTTGCTAACCATAGTGCCATCTTATTATACAAAAAGATTGACATTCACCCCACATTTTCCAGTCTTCTGTATTCACAGATTACAACATACCATGCTGTTTTTCACTTTTGAGAGAAATCTCTTCTGGCACATGTTTATGTTATGGGAAAAATGAACTTGGTCATTAAAGAACACAGTATACTGGTTCATGGGGAAATTTTTTTCTCACAGTGGGCATAGTAAGTAAAAATGCTTCTTTAATAGAGAAGTTACATCCATATTTTATAGACTAGTACCAACAAATCATTTAGGTATAGCCCGCTAAGTAACAATTAATACTATAAAGCTTCCAATAAATTATGGTTTGGTAAAACAGTTGACCATATAATTAGTCTAATATTCCCATGTTAAATGATATTTTGTGTTATATAAATAGAGCTTTCTTGACATTTCTGATCATTTTCCTTATAACTATTTTTTCCCATCTTTTTACAAGCAGAAGACATCTTGTTAAAAACAGCTCTTTGGAAAACTTGATTAAAGCACCGAAGGTAAGTATGGTGAAGATTTGTGCAAAAAAAGTCTTATTTGTATTATTCTGTTTTTATTATTTGAACTATAAAATGAAGAATAATTGTATTGTTCCATTTATTCTCAAGTGTATGTCAATGATATCCTACAGTTATCCTGTCACAAGCACAGTTGACTAACCTTGCTCCGGAAATGTGTTCCAGATCATTCCTCAGCATGAAGGGACTGGAAATCTTTTAGTCATTATCTCTGAAACATTGATGGCAATTAGAGGTCTAAAGCAGTGGAGAAATATAACAGGCTGAGCCCGTGGTAGAGAGTAATCTATGCGGAAAACAAATGTTATTATCCCTTGGCCTTAGAACATGGCTCTAATCTCATTCATTCATCCAACAGATGTTTTCTGAACACCACTATGTGCCAGGTACTGCGGTTTATACTGCTCTTTGAGGCCATTGGCTAGCCATTGAGGATACAGTGGTGGATCCATACAGGCAGGGTCCCTGTCCTCCTGGGACCTGTGAGCAGAAGGATGGAATGGGAGAGAGAATAGCAAGCTTTCAAATCAGTAACAGCATGGAGGAAGTAAAGCAGGTCAGGGTGCAAGGGCAGGGCTGTTTTTTGGATAGGACTGTCAAGTGTAGCTTCTCGAAACAGGTGACATTAGAGCGGAGATCAGGATGATGATATCCAGGGTCTGAAAGAGAGTTTCAAGACAGAACAGGAAGTACCGATGGCTGTTTGAAGTGAATGTCAAGATCCATGGCTGGGAATCCTTAGGTAGGGACATGTGATAGGATGTGTATGAAGAGCCACAGAAGCCGGATCATGCTGGCCCCTTCAGTCCATAGGAAAGTATCTGGAATTTATCCTAAGGCAAATGGGAAGTCTATGTCAGAGGAGGAGTCAGCATGATCCTGTTTCTGCTGGAAAAATCCACTCTAGCTCCTAGTGTATAGTAGGCTATAGGGGGCAAGATGACAGAGGCTGTATTGGGGCCAGAGAGTGGAACAATTAAGGAATACGCTTTAGAGTTATTCTGATGAGGTTCAATGATACATCGATGTGCATTAAAGAGACGAGAAAACAAGGATGACACCAGGTTTGGGGCTCATGCAGGGTGAATGCTGGCACTATTAACTGGGATGGGGATAGCGGGGAGATGAGCAGGCTTGGGGTGTGCAATATCAAGAATTGTGCTTCTCATGTTTTGAAATGTTTATTAGACAGCAGAATCATGATATTGGGTGGGCAGTTAAACATAGCAGTGGTTCAGGGCAGATCAGGGTCAAAAATAAATTTTGGGGTATTGTCAGCATGTAGGTGATAGTGGATGCTAAGATTGGTTCTGTTTACTATTTCTTTGCAGCTTTGCTAACTCCAGGATTTCCTTTTGTTCCAGGCATGTGAGTTCCTACTGGGCTCATGCTCTGCCTGGGTCTTCCTTCTCTATCATTCATGCTGACAAGCTTATGTGCATAAGACATGTTTGACAGGAAGCTCTCAGAAGGATGGAAGTTCAGCCTGGTGTTGGAGAAAGACTGTAGACTTAGAATAAAGAATGTTGATTTATGGTCCATGAGGAGACACTTTTGCCTAGACTTTTAAGTTCCTTTTCTGTAAAATAGGGGTAGTAATCGTATTCCATCATGAAAGGACATGAGAATTTTGTTGATAATTACATAGCTATAAATAGACTTGGTATACAGTAGGAGCTTGATAAATGCAGTGGAAACTGAATTTTAATCTCTCACTGAAGAGTAGGTTCCTTAAGGCTATGCTTTACCTTTCCACATCTAAGAATTTGTGTAAGCTTGTTATTGTCAGATAAGATCATGAGTTTTTTATTTTTTCTTCATAAACCTCAGTATTTGGATATTGAGATATGTTGAAACCATATTCATCAACTAGTGTTTGTTTGTTACATTTAAGCTTCTTGCCCACCCCAACCCCCAGCCCCAGAGGCAACATTGAGCTAAGAAGAATTCTTTATGTTTCATGATTATTAAACATGTTTTTAAAGAACAAAGATGTTTTATTCTCTATGACTGATCCTTCTGGGAAAGAGGAGCCTGTGCTAATTTTCACTATCTGGCATTTTCTTAATTATGTCCTGAGTTTTTGTCCAGAGTGCATTTAATGGAAGCATTCCAAGACATGTAAAAGTGAGTGCCAACATCTTTTTCAAACAAAATTGGTTTGATAATGTTTATTTGAATGCATGCAATTAGTTATATCTTTTTTCATACATTCTCTCTATTCATGCTGAGAAAACCTCCAGAACATTGACATTCATTATAGCTTTTTCAATCAATTCAGAAATATTTATGAGTTGCTACTATGTGCAGGACATAGCATTAAGCATCTAAGGAATGCAATGTGTATCATGCACAGTCTATTTCTCAGCTTGGGAAGTAATTATTGGGAAGGATGAGCTTTGTAAGAGGGAAAATTATTCTAGAAACTTAGTGCTGCATTGAATTTAGGATGCTGTCACTCCACTTCCTGTTAAATACCTGCCCTTCCAGCTCCCCGCAATGGTGTCATCTCCCTCAATTGTCCCTGTTAGTGAGAGAGCTCACCAAGCTCCCTAGGTTTCTTGTTGGAATTTTGTACACTTTTGATCTTTATAATTAGGTCTTGATCTTGTATAGAGATCTCCTCTGTGGTTTGTTCCTAATCTTTGTGTCACATGGCCAGCCTACAAAATTTGAAGATCTCTATAAAGGTCGTATGTTTTATTTTTCATTTATTTATTTTTTAAAATTAAGTTCATTGGTGTAATACCATTATAAAATTATATAATGTCATGTGTACATTATAATTGGACATCTGTATATTCTCTTGTGTGTTTACCACCCAAAGTCCAGTTACTTCAGCTACCATATATTTGATTCCCTTTACCCACTTCAGCCTTCTCCTACCCACCCCATACCTGTCTTCATTCTTACTCCCTTCTTCTTCCCCACCCTCTACCCTCTGGTGCCCATTAGGCTATAGTCCGCATTCATGCGACTCTGTTTGCTCTGATCATTTGTTGTTTTTAGGCTTCTATCCCACATGTAAGACATCATGTGATTTCAACTTTTTCTGTCTGGCTTATTTCGCCGAGCATGATTATCTTGAGGTCATCCCTGTTGTCGCCAATGACAGTATTTCCTCTCTTCTGACAGCTGAGTAATATTCCATTGTATATATGTACCACAGCTTCTTTATCCAGTCATCTATCGTAGGACACTTCAGTGCTTTCATATCCTGGCCGCCGTGATAATGCTGCTGTGAACATCGGCGGGCAAATATCTTCTGCATATGGATGTTCAAGACTTTATATGTAATTACCCAATAGAAGGATTGCTGGATCATATGATAGATGAAGTCTTAGTTTTTTGAGGAGCCTCCATACTGTTTTCCATGCTGCTGTACCAATTTGCAATTCACCAGCAGTGGGTGATGTTCCTTTTCTCTGCATCTTTCGACATTTGTTATTACTTGTCCTCTTGATTTTAGCTATTCTGTCAGGTGTGAGATGGTACCTCATTATGGTTTTCGATCTGCATTTCCCTAATAGCTAACGATGTTGAGCATCTTTCCAATATTTATTGGCCATTATATGTCTTCTCGTGAGGACTTTCTGTTGAGTTTCTCTGCCCATTTTTGAGTGGAGCATTTGTCTTTGTGGTTATTGAGTTGTATGGGTTCTTTGTATATTTTAGATATTAGGCCCTTATCAGAAGTGTTGTTTGCAAATATGTTTTCCCGTTCATGGTTGTATTTTACAAGGTTGACTATTTCTTTTGCTGAACAGAAGCTTTTTAGTTTGAAATAGTCTCATTCTTTATTTTAGCTTTTACTTCCCTTGCTTTTGAGGTCCAATTTATAAAATCTTCTTTAAGTCCAATGTCTTTCAATATAGCCATGTTTACTTCTATGCACTTTATTGTTTCAGGTCTTCTATTCAGGTCCTTAATCCATTTTGAGTTAATTTTGGTATGGTAATAGACAATGGTCTAGTTTCATTCTTTTGCAGGTGGCTTCCCAGATTTCCAGCACCATTTATTGAAGAGGCTTCCTTTCTCCAGTGTACGTTTTTGACTTTTTTTTTTTGAAATTATTTCCTCATGAATACATGAGATTACTTCTGTCTGGACTTTGATTCATTTTCCAAGGTGCGTGTGTGTGTTTTACTGTCAACATCATTCCATTTTGATTTCTTTCGCTTTGTAGTATAATTTGAAATTGGGCAGAGTGATGCCTTCAGCCTATTTCTTTTTCTAAGGATGTCTTTGGAAATGTGTGTGTGTGTGTGTGTGTGTGTGTGTGTGCACGTGTGCGTGCGTGCTTCCATACAAATCTAATGAGTTTTTTGTCCAATTCTTTAAAAAATGGGATTTAATAGGGGTTACATTAAATCTGTAAAATACTTTAGGTAATGTAGTCATTTTAACGATGTTGATTCTTCCAATCCAAGAACAAAGAAAATTTTTCAATTTCTTTGTATCTTCTTCAATTTCTTTAATAGGGTATTGCCATTTTAATTCTATAGCTCCTTCTCATGTTTCCTTAAATTTGTTCATAAGAGTTTTATATTTTGTTGTTGTTGTTGTTGTTGTTGAAATTGCAAAAGGAATGGTTTTTTCCACTTCATTTTCTGACACATTTTTTTAAGTATAGGAATTCTTTGGATTTTTGAGCATTGATTTTGTATCCAGAAACTTTACTGTATCTGTTTATTGTTTCTAGTATGTGCTTCTGGAGTCTTTAGTGTTGTCTATGTAGATAATCATGTCATCTGCATATAGTGAAAGTTTGACTTCTTCATTTCCTATTTTGATGCCTTTTAAATCTTTCTGTTGTCTGATTGCACTTGCGAGGAACTGCAATGTTATATTCAATAACAGTGGCAATAGTGGACAGCCTTTTCTTGTCCCTGAGCTTAGAGGGAAGGTTTGTCATTTTTCTCTATTGAGTATAATGTTGGCTGAGGGTTTGTCATCTATGGCCTTTATTAAGTTAAGATACTTTTCTTCCATACCGATTTTGTTAAGTGTTCTGAACATAAGTGGCTGCTGTATCTTTTGAAGCCTCCTTCTGTTTCTATCGATATGATTATATGAATCTTATTTTTTAATTTGTTTGTGTGGTGTATCACATTAATCGATTTGGCTATGTCGGACCATCCCCTTCCCTCTGGAATGAAGCCCATTTGACCATGATGTATAATCCGTTCTATATGTAGTTTCGATACGTTGTACTATCATTGGATTTCATTTCTATGTATCACTTGATCTCTGTTTTTATTTCTTCTGTGACCCAATCATTCCTCAGTAGCATGTTGTTTGATCTCCATGTATTTTTGTTTCTTCCTGATATCTCTGTGCACTTGATCTCTAGTTTCAAAGCATTATGATCAGAGGATATGGTCGGTATGACTTTATCCCTGTTCTATTGTCAGGTCTACTTCTGTGTTCCAGTACATGGTTAATTCTTGAGAATGTTCCATGTGCACCAGAGAAAATTATATAAGCAATTGTTTGAGGATAGAAGGCTCTGTAAATGTCAGTAATATCCACTTGGTCTAATGTATCATTTCAGGGTGTGCTTTCCTTATAGATTTTCTGTCTGGATGATCTGTCCATGTCCAACAGTGGGGTTTTTAGGTCCCCTACTATAACAGTGCTGTGGTCTGCTTCTCTTTTTAGTTCTGTTAGTCATTGCTTTACATATTTGGTGGCTCCCTAATGAGGAGCATAGATAATATTAAGTGTTATGTCTTCTTCGGGCATGATTCCTTTTATCATTATGAAGTGTCCCTCAGTATCTTTGTTCACCTTTTTTATTCTGAAATCTTTTTCGACCGCTATTAGGACCAATACTGCCACATTTCACCGAATGTCATTTGCTTGAAATGTCATTTCCACCCTTTCACTTTGCATCTATATTTGTCTTTGGAGCTGAGATGTGTCTCCTGGAAGCAGCGTGTGGTTGGGTTTTGTTTTTCGATCCATTCTGCAACACTATGCCTTTTCATTGGTGAGTTCTGTCCATTTTCATTTAGGGTGATTATTGAAATCTGAGGTCTTCTACTTGCCATTTCTTTTGCTTTCTGTTAGATTCGTGTTTCCATTGCTTCCTTGTCCTTGTGTCTCTGTTTCTTGTTTTTTTGATTGTCTTTTGTTGCTTTTGCCTCTGGTTCTTCTTGTTTTTTTTTTTCTTTTTTTTCTATGCTTTAGCTCTGAATCATCTCTGTGTGGATAATGAACTTGTAAAGGAGATATATACATATATATATACATATATATATACATATATATACATACATATATATACATACATATATATACATATATATACATATATACATATATATACATTATAATATATATATACATATATATACATATATATACATATATATACATATATATATATAATATATATATATTTCCTGTATTGTGTGTATACGTGTGTGTGTGTGTGTGTATATATATACACACACACACATACATACACATATATATACATATATATATATACATACATACATACAGTCATTTATTTTCTTCTGTGCGTGCCTTATCTCCATTTCCCTTTGGGAATCTGGATCTTTGAACCCTCCCCTTTTTAGCCATCGTTATCTCCTTTGTCACTATATATACTGAACAATTACCATCTTGCTATAGCAATTTCTTTCTTATTATTGAAGCTTACAATGTCCTATTCTTCATAAGGGTTGCACTCCTCTGCTTCTAATTGCCTGATATTCACTTTACTCCTAATTGTGTATTTTGTGTGTGTGTGTGGTTTTGTTTTAGCTGAGCAGACCCTTTCTTGTATTTCCTATAATGTAGGCATCATAGTGGAGAAGCTGTCAATTTTTGTATGTCTGGAAAGTTCTTAAGTTCTCGCTCACATCTAAAGAAGAGCTTAGCTGCATACATTATTCTAGGCTGGTAGTTACTTTCACTGAATTGTTTAACTATTTGATTCCATTCATTTCTGGCCCATAAGGTTTGTGCTGAGAAGTCTGAGGATAATCTAATGGGTTTTTCTTTCTAATTTATTGTTTTCTTCCCCGCTACTCTGAGATATCTGTCTTGTCATTGATTTTTGATAATTTCAATACAACATATCCTGGTGAAGACCTTTTTGGGTTGAGAGAATTGGTGGTTCTGTTGACGTCTTGAATTGGAAGGTCCAGCTCATTCCTTAGATTTGGAAATTCTAAGTCCCTGCTTTCTAGTCCCTGCTGCTTTTCCTAGCCTTCAATAATACCCATTATTCGTGTGTTTCCTCTCCTGATAGTATCAGCTAGGTCTTGAATTTCTCTGTCATTATGTTTCATTCTGTGGCCTATCTCTTCTCCTTTCTGATTTATTTCTTGATTTCGGTCTTCAATGTCATTGACCTTTTTCTCCATTTGACCCACTCTATTTGATTTTTCAACTCCTACAGTCTGCTTTTTACCTTCAGAAGATCTAGTCTACTATTTTTGAGAGTTTCAATCTCCTTGCTCTGCTCATCTAGGTGCCTTTTCAAATTCTGAAATTGTTAATATGACTCGTTTTGGAATTCACCGAGTCTTTTCAGAAGTGCCATCTTGAACTCCCTGTCCTTTAAGTTGCATATTTCCATGTCGATAAGCCTATTTTCTGGAGACCTTTCTCTTTCTTTCTCAGCTACCTTGTCACGTTGGTTGTCCATGGTGTTCAATGGACGATTTCTCCAGCTAAGCAGTAATGAAGTATATTTTACTTTTTATCAAAAAGAAGATTTATTCTTTAAATGTCTCTCTTTAAGCTGCTGCAAAGAGGTCGCTTTTCTTTTGGTTTCCAGTGGGTGCCACCTAGCCTCTTGGTCCACTGTTTGATATAAAGCCTTCAATGCCTTTTTATTTTCTGATAGATATTTAATCAAGCTCGCTACCCACAGTTTCATTCTCCGTCAGTGTTAGCATCTGTTTCGGTAGTGTTTGCTCAAATTCCCCTGGGGAGTCTATGGTGGGACGGCCGCTTTGAGTTGGAGGATGGGCGCTGTACCTCTGACTCGGTTTTGCAACCAGGGCAAGTAAAAATCAACTGTTCTTTTTCTGCCATTGTGCTTCTCTGATTTCTGCCATGGAGACTGGGCCTTGCCACTGCCTGCATGGAACTCACAACTCTGCCAGGCAAGACTGTTCAGGGAAGTTGCCAAAGTTTCACTCCTCCCCTCATCCTACAGGTAGCTCCTGTGGCTGGCAGAAGCAGATTCTGTATTTCTCCCAGTCCACTGACCGACACGTAGGGTTATGACCTGTGGTAGCTCTTATGCGCAGATCCCACACTGAGGGGTGCTGATGTGCAGTTTGGGTGTTTTTTGTTGAAGTTGAGATGTTCAGCTTATTGCTGTTTCAAGGGGAGCGATCTGGTGATGTTTCACTCTCCACCATGTTCCAGAAAATCCTTCGTGTCTTACAGTTTAATAACCTGCATTTGTGCATGCTGAAAGTTTGGAGAGGGCTTTCACACATTTCCTCCTTCCAGTCATCATGAGAGTCAAGCAACACGCTCCCCATTTTATAGATGAGCCAAGTGGATCTTAGAGTTCAGTGACTAAGCTCAAGATCACACAGCTAGTATAACAATTTAAAACTTGCAGTTGAAAGTTCTTTCCACTAAACAGAGGCAGCTATGATTGTAATATAAAGGGATTCTAGAAAGCACCTAGGGATTGGTAACCAAAACTCATGTGACAATAAAATGGAACAGGATACCGGTCTACGCTGGAGGCGACTGAAAAGTTTTATGGAGGAGAATCAGCTCTTCTCTGTTGCCGTGGGCTGAGTGATGTCAATGGAGGTGTTTTCAACAGGATGTCAGTGTCAGCAAAGAAGCACGTTCCTGCTGGAAAATAATTGTTGTTTTTGGTTGAGCAACACAAAGCTTTTCTATGGAAACACAGTTCTTATCATAGTGCTTATGAGCTGTATTAAGTTTGTGGAATGAAACTGTAATTTTTTTTCCTTTGGCCTGTGCACAACAATCTGTTGCTGGGTGGCACACGTAAGTGCTATATGGGGCCCTCTACGCACCCGTGTGTAAGTGCTTAGAACATTTTCCATGGCTCTTAGCCCCTCACATTTTACGTGGACTTTTAAAATGTGACCTTCATTTACCCGTCATTACTTTGAGTCCATGCACTGTTGGCTTTCTGCAATTAAAAGGGAAGACCTATATTCAAATACAATTCCAAATGTTTTCTCCAGAAAGGTACTTGAGTTTAAATATGTCAAGTAAAGAGACCTTTCTTCCCCCCATGTTTCTATTTTAGTACTTCAAGCCATTGTCAAGCATTTAGAAAGACTTGAAGGGATCATCTGAAGCACTGATCAACTCAAATCTTAATGTGCTTATTCTCCTTTAGTAAATATTTGCCTACATTTCCATTTTTGGAATCTGCAAGATGTAGAAGATGTGAAGAAAAGGTGTCAGTAAGGTCAAGCAAGTATTTTAGAAAAGATGATATGGCAATGGCCCTGAGGAACTAGGAGGGGAATGTAGTTATGGAAAGACTTTCTTTCTCCTAAGCTTTGGTCTTGTCTTTCAGTAGCATCTCTACTCTTCTCTTCACGCTATTGAAACAGATCATGTATAATGAAGGGATTGTTCATCTTGGCACTTATTTGTATTTTCATTCATTTTGTAATCTGTTAGGCATGTTCTACAGCTTGCTGTTTTAAGATTCTTCTCTAATAATGACTGGGGCCTGAGTGGTCCCACTAGAGACAGCAAAAAGTGATTGGGATATGGATGTATTTTGAAGTTATAAAGTTAGAACAGACATATCTTAATCAGATGCATGCGAGAGAGAGAGAGAAAGACAGCGACAGAGACAGAGAGACAGAGACAGAGACAGAGACAGAAGGAGGGAAAGGAGGGAGTGAAATAGAAAGTCAGAGTCAAGGGCTGTTCAAGCATTGGAAGGATTGATTTTCCTTCAATCTAAGACTGTGGGAAAAACAGACATGTTAAGTTTTCTCTATGAGCTGTGCACTTGGCAATTTGCGCCTAGCGTTTGTTTAGAAGGGTCTTGGTAGGTTCATGTAGAGATACAAATGGGAAAATCTTCAGGGTTCAATGGTATTGAAAGCTGTTAAATTGGAGGAGACAGTGAGTGGAGTCAGTAAAAAGGAGAGGTCAAAAGACCAATTCTTCAGGAGCACTCTAACATTTAGAAATGTGAGAGATGAGTAGGAACTAATAAAAGAGACTAAAACGGAGGGAGCAGACAATCAGGAAGGAAATCAAGAGTTTTGTCCTCAAAGTGAAAAGAAATTTCCATGGAGGGAAAGTAATGTTGCTGGCAGGTCAGGTAAGTTGAGGACTGATTGCTGGTTTATGAACATGGAGCTTATCGATAACCTGAGATGGGAATTGTCCATGGAAGAATGGAACCCTGGAGAGTGAATATAGATGAACGTTTTGAAGTGCTGTCTGTGAAAGGAAAAAACATAATTCGATGGCACCTGGAGGGGAAAGGGGAGTCAGGAGGGTGTTTCTTGTATAAACATTATGCTTTATAGGCACATCTGTTATTAACCATCCAGCATCCACTGCTCCTGGCCCTGTCTGTTAATGTGTTCTAATATTTTAGTAACTTTCCTCTTTCCTCAACCAGACCATTTTGCTTGCTGTGAGAACCACATTTGATCTCCTTTCCCTAAATTCTAGATTGCATTTCCTTCTGTTATATGGTCCCATGAATTTCCTTATCTGTCTTATCACCTTAAAGTTAATCCTGCCTCTGCCTTTCTTCCTCAGCCCTCGAACCCTTATTAGATCTTCAATAGTGTATATTGTTTCTTTATTTTTAATAAAAGAAATCAGTTTTTCATGTAACATTATAGAGAATCTAAATTCATGTTAAAATTTACAATGCATGTTTAGGAGAAAAAAAGTGGCGCAGATGATAGAACTTCTGTTCATCCCTCTGGCGATCAAATCAAAGTTGTGACAGAACAAGGAGCAGCACCAACAAAAAATCATCTGGGATCTAGATGAACAAGACACACGACTACGGAGAAATCCAAGAGAGCAGCTGCAACGGCACAAGGTAGGACGGGGTGAGGACACGAGGCTGACCTCACTGGGCAGCTTAGTGACATGGAGGCTGCGGCCACCTCTGTGTCCTCTTAAAGAGGCTGCGCCCGTGGCCGGACTTTCACGGAGACAGACATGCTTGCTCTGAGCACCAGCAACAACTTGGCTGTGCAGGGGGCACCAGGGACTTGCAGAGGGACACCGAGTTGTCAGTGTGAGGGCCAGAATTCCTTGGCAGAATTGCTCCCTGTGGAGCCCAATAATTTAACATATTCTATATAACCATAAGTTGGCATAAAAATTATAAAAATAATCTGGTTTGGTGAAAATGATACATGACATCATATTATCTAAGGAAATCTCTTAAGACTAAAATTTTAAATTAGAGGAAATCATAACTTGGTCTTTCCTCTACCCAAAAGTGCAAAAAAGAAGCAAAAAAAAAAAAATCCAACAAGGTCGTTGCCTCAGAAAGGGGTTTTAAAAGTCACTCCATTGATAGTAAAGACATAGAGGCCCCACTACGAAGGCTACGTACCTGTGCAAACTTGGAGAAATCACGTACCCCAGTTTACTCATGTGTGTCATAAATGCAAAACCATGTGGCATGGTTTACAGGTGGATCACAGTACATTCTGATAAAGCTGTGAATGGGTAGATATGTGAGATAACATATGAGATAATAAATGTGAAAATGCAGTTCCTGATATCTAATACTCAAAAGTTTAGCTGTTCCAATGATTGCCATCTATATGTTGTTAGAATTTGAGAATCAAATGAGATAAAATGTAGAATGCTCCTTAAAATAAATGCTGCTTTCTGTTTTTCTTTTTTTCTTTCATATATCAAACTGGTCATTTGTCAAGTATTTGAGAAATTGCTTTTAAAATTATTTTTCATCTTTTTTATTTCTATTATATAAAAGATACTATGCAATCGATATAGTCGTGGTCTGGTCCCAGAAGATGATCTCTTCCATTACTCCAGTTGGGGAAAAAAAACATTCTTTGGTTTCTAGCAAATGTAAATGAAATATCTTTTTAAAAATTCATAATGCATGTCATAGCAACATTTCAAATAAAGCAGGAATCGGCACTGTGTTCCTGGTTTTTCCTCGTTATTTAAGATCCGGTATGTCACCTGGCACTTTTATTCAGCATGTCTTTCCCCGCCCCCTTCGTTTCAAGTATATACTTTCAAGTACATCCGTTAGACATTCGGATGGTTTATAAAACGATCCCCCTATTTGCTCCTTCTCTCCTCTGGTTTTCCCCCTACCCAGATCATTATTGCATTCCCTAGGCTGTGCTTCCCATCCCCATGTCCATCTATCAACTACTAATTTGCACTTCCTTAACCCTTTATATCCCTCTTCCAGCCCCCACTCCTATCTGATGTATCATTAGCAAATATCTTCTCTCACTTACTCAGGTGTCTTTTTGTTTTGTTGATGGTTTCCTTTGCTGCACAAAACCTTTTAACATTGATGCCTTCTCATTGATTTATTTTGTCTTTTGTCGTTCTTGCTTGCAGAGATACATGTGAAAAGAAGTTCCTGTTAGTATTATCAGAGTTTACAGCCTATATTTTCTTCTAGAAGTTTTATGGTTTCGAGTCTTACATTTAAGTCCTTAATCCATTTTGAGTCTAGTTTTGTATATGGTGTAAGAAGGTGGTCCATTTTTTGGGTTTTTTTGTTGTTGTTTTTTGTTTGTTTGTTTGTTTGACCTTTCTGTCTAATTTTTCCAGCACCATTTATTGAAAGACTGTCTTTATCCCAATGTATATTCTTGCCTGCTTTGCCGTAGATGAAGTGAGAGTATCGGCGTGGATATAGTTTTGGGCTCTCTGTTCTGTTCCATTGATCAATGTATCTGTTTTTATGCCAGGACCATGCTGTTTTGATTATAGTAATCTTGTAGTATAGTGTGATTCAGGTAATGTGATACCTCCAACTTTGTTCTTCTTTCTCAAGTTTGTCATGGCTCCTCGGGGTCTGTGACGGTTCCAAATAAATTTTAGGATTATTTTTTTCTGGGTCTGTGAAGATGCCATTTGTATTTCGATTGGGATTGCGTTGAATCTGTAGATTGCTTTGGGTAGAAGTGCCGTTTCAGTGATGTTGATTCTTCCTATCCCATGCATATGGTATAGACTTCCATTTCTCTGTATCTTCTTCAGTTTCTTTTTTCAGTGACATAATTTTCAGTGCACAGGTCATTCCCTCTTTGGTTAATTTGATTCCGAGGTATTTTATAGTTTTTGATGTGCTTGCCAATGTGATTGTTTTCTAATTTCTGTTTCCAAAAGTTGATCACCGGTGTATAAAAATGCCTTCTGAAGATTTATTTTGTAATCTGCTACTTGACTGAATTCATTGTTTAATTCTAACAGTGTTTTGCTGGAATCCTTAGGATTCTGTCTGTGTAGTATGGTGTCATGGGCAAATAGCGTGAGTTTCACATCTTCTTCACAATTTAGTTACCTTTTATTTCTCTTTCTTGTCTTATTGCTGTGGCTCAGACTTCCAGCACAGTGTGGAATAGGAGTGGTTAAAGTGGGTGTCCGCATCTTGTTCCTGATTTGAAGGAACACATGTTTAGCCTTTCCCCGTTGAGTATGATGTCAGCTGTAGGTTTGGCATATATGGCCTTTATTCTGTTGAGATGTTCTCTCTATTCCCAATTTGCTGAGTTGTTTTTCATAAATGGAGGCTGGGTTTTGTCGAACGCTTCATCTGCATCGATTGATATGATCTTCTGGTTTTTATCTGTCAATTTGCTAACATGCTATGTGAAAGTATTTGATTTGGGATTTCTCGTACCAACCTCGCATCGCAGGAATAACTCCAGCTTGATCACGGTATATGATATTTTTAATGAATTGCTGAATTCAGTTTGCTAGTATGTTGTTGAGGCTTTTTGCATCAATGTTCCTAAGAGAGATCGGCTTATAGTTTTCTCATTTTATAATATCTTTCTCCAGTTTTGGAATTGAGGTAATGGTCACCTCATGAACGGTGTTATGGATCCTTCCCTTTTTTTGAATGTTTTAGAATAGGGTGAGAATAGATATTAATTCTTCCTCCATTGTTTAGTAAAATTCGCTTATGAAGCCATCTGGCACAGGGCATTTGTTTCTGGGGAGGTGATTAATGATTCTATTTTTTTTTGTTTGTTTGTTTGTATTCGGTGCATTCAGGTATTCTGTTTTTCTTGACTCAGTTTTCGGAGATTGTGTATTTCTAAGAATGGGTCCATTTCTTCCAGATTGTCCAACTTGTTTGCGTAAAATTACTCATAGTATTTTCTCATGATCCTTTGTATTTCTGTGGAGTCTGTGGTTATTTCTCTTATTTCATTTCTGATTTCATTTATTTGAGGCCTCTTTTCTTTGATGAGTCTTGGTAAGGGTAGGTCAGTCTTGTTTATCCTTTCAAAGAACCAGCTCTTTCTTTCCTTCTATTCGCTTTGGGTTTTGTTTGCTGTTCTTTTTCCCATTCTGGTGAGTGTCAGGCTAGCTTGTGTATGTGAGCTTTTCCTTGTTTCTTGAGGTAGGCCTGCATTGCTAGGAATTTCTCTCTTAGGACTGCTTTCGCTGTGTCCCATAGATTGTGAATCATTGTGTTTACATTTTCATTTGTCTCTAGATATCTTTCGATTTTTTCCCTTGATCTCATTGATAAGCCATTTATTGTTTGGTACCATGTTATTAGTGTTCATGAGTTTGTTTACATTCCAGTTCTTTTTTTTTCTTGTCATTGATTCCTATATGTACTATGTAAACCTCAAAGCTTCAAATGCACAGGACGAACAGAGTCTCATGGACATGGACAAAGACTAGTGGTTACCAGAGGGCAGATAGGAGTTGGTAGTGAGAGGTGGATGGAGTAGAAAGGGTCAAATATATGCTGAGAGAAAGAAATCTAATCATGGGAAGGGAACACACGATGCAATATATATGTATATTTTTCTCTTACTGTTAAATTGTACACATGAATCTTACCGGATTTCGTGAACCAATGTCACATGCACCTCCAAATTTAATTAATTAATTAATTAATTAATTGTGTACAAAAATTCTGGTAGCTCCTCTGCCAAAGAGAACTACTGACACCATGTTGTTCCCTGTTTTAATCCTACTGTTAGCATCACTGTAACAGTAGCCATACCCCAGGAGTGAGCTTTTCTGATGCTACAGCAAAAATATGTTCATCGTCACCTAGTATGGACAGGTCTCCCTTTTCCAGGATGACAACTGCCTGAGAGTTAGTTTTGTGGATTTCTATAGGTCATGATCAATTTCCGGCATTTTCACTATTGCACTTGGATCTCCTTTTCCTTACAACTCCAAATTTTGCTCTATTGCTTTCTTTTTGTTACTGTTTTGATGTGAAGTCATTATAAATCCATGGCAAGTAAACTATACAGACGATAATTCTAACGGCAACAATATATGCAGAACTGACATAAAAAGACCGCTGGACTCCACCATAAATGGGCCAAGCAGAGCTCCAAACAGTACTTCACTATTCAGTTCATAAGACACTTAAGGCTGTCAGCCCAGTCGCAGAGACCATGGAACTGGCTTTTCTGGACAGTCACAGCGACTCATGGATCAGCTCTGTCAATTGAGACAGTGAGTAAAGGGAAGGAGATCTCTCTCCTTCCACCCTGGTGGTACGAAAACATGAAAGCAGGAAGGAGAAGGGAGGTGGGCGTGATGTGTAGGTGTTAAGGCACGAAGCCAGACCTGTGGAAAATCAGGGGAAAATCACAGGTGAATGTGCCCAGGGATACGCGTCATGACCCGTCACCGAGCACGTGGACTCCCCAGCACCTCTGAAGCCTGTTTCCACGGTGGCTGAGTGCTGATGCTCAGTGACTTGAAAGCGAGAACCATATTTTTAAATCGATCCAATGGAAAACATGTAATTACAGAAAATTGGAGAGTTCCTAAAATAGGATTGTCTCAGGAAAGCAAACACTTTGTTAGACAATCCCATAAGATCATTTTTTCAGGCAAACAGATTATGGTGTCTATAAACTTTGCTGAGTGTCGATGTTCATTGATTTCAATCATAGCTTTAGTTGATTACTATATATAGAAACCTGTGTGTTACTAGGTGCTGCATATAGTAACATATATTTTACTATGTACTATACACCTTTGCTAGGTACTAAGATTTATTCCTCAAGGAAAATAGAATGAAAGTGGTGCTAAACAGAAATGGATACTGTGTATCTGAGATTAGTTCAGGCAAGAAGCTTGAGAAGACTCTTGAAGGACAAGGCATTTAGGCCAGATCTCAAAGATTAAGTAGGGTTTTGAAAGACAAAGTAGGTGGCAACAAGATATTTAGGAAGAAACAGCACAAGGGATGACACAATGTTGTGAAATGTGTACTCGGGTAGGAGTAGACCAGGGAGGTTGGAGGGTGGGTATGTGGAGGGTGATGGGAGGTCTTAACGGAACAGCAGGGTATGGGAACCAAGTTAGAATTTTGGAACTTACTGTCTAGGTAATGGAAGCGATTGAGAGTTTGTGCAAGGGGACACATGATTTAGGAGAGAATGTGCATCAGTATGAAGGATCAATTATAGGAGAGGCTGAGGGCAGTGAGATTGCTTAGGAGGTTATTGTGATAATATCCCTGATAGAGGGACTGAGAGACAACATAGGTTCAATGAGCTGTCCGCTGTGTATGGAGCTTGAGGGAGGATGCGTCGCAAACTTGGTGTGCTCATGCATCACTGGTCTTGTGCAATGGACATTCCCCATCGGAAGGTCTGAATGGGGACTACGATTCTGTGTTTCTAACAGAATGCTAGTCCGTGAATCGTATTTTGAGTAGCTAAATTTGGGATAAGTCCATGGAACCATCTTGTGAGGCTGGCTCTGTGTTTCATTAAATGAGGTGTTTGGATCAGGGGAAGATACAAGACTCCATGACCAGAAACATTCAGAATGAGGCAGCCCAACCAAGAGGTAGAAAAAGTGGATTATGGTTTCAGAAATGAGCTGAAGCTGGACTGAATCAGAAATCACTAGGGGAAGAAGGAAAGGAGAAAAGTGCGTGGCAAAGATCTCCCAGGGAGAAACAGTGTTCACAAACGCTCCCAGACGGAATGTGATGGGAGATGCGGAACAAAAAGGACACTTCATACCTACTTCTTCATGGCACTAATGCATGTGCCTTTATTTACTTATTTGTATGTATGAGAAGTAAATCTTGGTCACCCGATTAACATAACATCCTAAAGTTATAACACTCACGCTAATCTGTACCAGTGTAACTTCAAGAACATATCAAAAGTCTGCTCCTTCTCAGCCAACCCAGCCTGCCGTTGATGTCACAAAAGTACATCTTTATACTCTGTGTACATCTTTATACTCTGTCCAAAAACAAACTCACGCATATTAGGATATTAGTATATTAGTCTCTGAAATCAAGTAGAAAACGAGAAGTAGAGCTACACATCAAAGTCACACCAGTACTAGCTGTTACCACTGTCTGTGTGGAGTGTTAGCAGAGATTGTTCTTTCTCCATAAGGCGTTGAGCCTCTGCCCAGTGTCCTTCCGTTCCCACCTGCAGGGCAGGCCTAGCGGTCAAGATCTCTCAGCGTTGGTTTATGTGGGAATGTCTTCAGGTCTCCCCCATCGTCAGGTACTTTTGCCTGATGTAGGATTTTTAGTGAACCGCTTTTGTCCCACAACACTTTGAATACATCCACCCAGTGCCTCCGGTCTCCAGAGTTTCTGATGAGCCATCTGCTCATACTCTTATTGGCAAAAGGATAATGACAGCCACCCCCTCTCGGCTGCATAGATGTTAAGAATACAAGTTCTCTTGTGAACATGACATTTACTCCAATATCGCAATAACAGTTAAGTCGTAGCATCATTGTTAAGAAAAAGGAATGGAATGTTTTATATGTAGACACTCTAAGGTCTTGAAAAAGACAAAACTGATCACAGATTTTCAAATGGTCAATGAAAAGGTCACTGAAGCATCCTACATTTTTAAAATGTTGAATAAAGTTAACATCAATTTTTCTCACATAAACGAAAAGTTCTTTGGGTTGGTTGGTTTGTTTTTGGAGTGTAAAGGGGTCTCGAAACCAGGAAGTGAGAAAAGCACTGTGATTTCTCCCAAGCCGTGACTGGCCCGTGTCTTGCTCTGACCCAATAATGCACCATTGTGATGGAATGACAAAAATGCCCTATATAAGGCCCCGGTTGCCTGAGGTTTTTGTCCGTAGAGCCCAGGAAGCTGATCTGTGGTGACCTGTTGGACTGGACCAGTTAGCTTGTTTTCTCCTCTTTGTTGTTGGTTTGTTTATTTTCATTTGTCTTTATTCCTCGTTCTTGTTTTCCTTTTTTGTTATTCTCCTTTTCCTTATTTTCCTTATTTCCCTTTGTTCTTTTTACTTTCTTCATTTTTGTCCTATTTATTTTATTATTTTCTCATATATTTTATTTCCTGTTTTGTTTCTTATTTTATTTCTTTAAACATTTTTTTAGTTAGTATCATTAGTACCGTTAGAGTTAGTATTAGTATTGTTAGTATAGTTGTTATTGTTTCTTTGTATCATTGTTTATTTGTATCATTTATTAGCACAGTTAGTAAGCACAGTTATCATTGTATTAGTATCAGTTAGCACAGTATAGTTAGTATTGTTTCTTAGCGTCGTTAGTAAGCATAGTTAGCCTCGTTTGTTTTGGTATCAGTTAGCATAGCACCATTAGTATTGTTTTTCGCGTAGTGAGCATAGTCAGTATCAGCATAGTCGGTAGAGTTGGTATAGTTCACTTACATAGTTTTTATCTGTAGTTGGTAGTGTGAGTGAGTGTAGACAGGGCATCACCATGCTACATGACCTTACAGCCTCCCCTAGTGAGGAGCAGCCCCCCGTTGTGTGCTATGAGCTCCTGCACACCATTGGCGAAGGAACATTTGCCAAAGTGAAGTTGGCCCGGCACGTTCAGACCGGGATAGAGGTGGCTGTGAAGGTCATTGATCGGCACGGGTCCTATAGACCTTACCGAGAAGTGCAATCTATGAAAAGCCTGAACCACCCCAATATCGTGAAACTCTTTGAAGTGATTGACACCGAGAACACACTCTTCCTTATCATGGAGCACGTGGATGGAGGGAGCCTTTCGGACTACCTTCGGGACTGCGGTGGCATGACAGAGCACGAGGCCCGAGGCCGGTCTTCGGCAAGCTGATGTCAGCGGTCCACTATTGTCACCAGAGGGGCATCGTCCACAGGGACCTGAAGCCACGCAACATCCTCCTGGATGCCGACCGGAACGTCAAAGTGGCGGACTTTGGGCTCAGTAATGAGTACGTTGGCCAGAAGCTGACCACTTTCTGTGGCAGCCTCAATTACGTCGCCCCAGAGATTCTCCTGGGACAAAGCTACGCCGGTCCCGGAGCGGACATATGGAGCCTGGGGGTCGTCCTCTTCAAAATGGTGTGCGGGAGACTGCCATTCGTGTCCGACAACCTGCGAGAACTAGGGAGAAAGATCATCAAAGGGCAGTACCGTCTGCCCTTCTTCATCTCCTCAGACCTAGCGGACCTCATAGGGAGGTGCCTCACCGTGGACCCCTGCCGCCGAGGAACACTCGACGAGCTGATGCGCCATCCGTGGACAAACGTGGGGCAGGAGGAACTGAGACCCTATGAGGAGCCGCCGTGCGAGGCCTTAAACCCCCAGGTGACCCAGGAGATGAGAAACATGGGGTTCGAGCAAGGAAGGATCGAGGAGTCTCTCCGCGAGAAAAGGTACGATCGAACAATGGGCACGTATCTCATACTGAGCCACAAAGCGCCCAAGGGGAAGGGCCGCACCATCGTCGTAAGGCCCTTCCCCGGCGCGGAGTCCTCCCTTGCCAGTTCTCACGTGAGCCACAGCGTCCGGCCATCCGGCTGGGAGATCCAAGAGCCGGCCCGTCCAGCAGCCAGCCCGGACTGGAGCGCCGCCATTCCCGCACCCACACCCGAGTTGGGGACCAGCGCTCCCTCAGCAGGACCAGCGTCAGGGACCACGAGTCCCGCACCCCAGCTGGAGGCAGAGACCAGCGCAGCCTTCACTGCACCAGAGAGTGGGACTTCCAGTCCTGTACCCCAACCGGAGTCGGGGACCTCCCGCCCTTCCCCCCAGCCTGGCCCTCGGCGCGCTGTCTCCACTCCCCGCACCAGCGGCCAAAGCAGAGCCCCAGAGAGGCGGCCTGAGGTGGAGACCCCAACGTCTTCCTTGGGCCAGAGCCGGGGCATTCGGCGCGTGGCCAGAAGGTTCTGCCACTTTTGGGCGAGGCAGCTCTGCTGCGGGAGAAAGAACAAAGTGCAGCCGTGAGGAGAGCCTCCCGACCACAAGGCAGGGCTGCAGACAAAGACTTTGGGGGCCCAAGCCCGTCTCCCTGCATGTTAGAGGCTGAACGCAAAATGGCTGAGCTTCAAGGAGGCTGGCGAAAAGGTGCGGGAATCGGCCAGAGGCCGGACGCAAACAGCTGCAGGAGGGAGCCGTGCAAGGAGGACCCGCTGCGTGTGAAGGACTTGGTCCCCTGGACGATGAGGTGTGCAAACTGGCCCTGAGGTCTCTGCACAGGATACACATCAGGATGGTAGCGGACATCTCTGTGGCCTTCAGAAGTACTGGACTGTTCAGCTTGGAGCAAGCCTGGAGCCCTCTGGAAGACATTAGAAGAGGTCGCCCTTGCTACAGATCCACTCCATAGCCCCTACCTGGGTGAAACGTGAGACTGGACACTTTTTCCTGGGGCCCTTCTCCCCATCCCTGCTCCTCTCTTCCTCCATGTTTGTGGAGGAGGGGTGGTTCTTGCTAAACTTCTCGGTTTTCCCTTTACCTTGTAATAAAGCGGATTGTTCCACAAATATGTACCGGATACAGTTTTGCATTCTCCCTGAAGAGAATTGGGGTTGTGCATCCCTCAGTTTGAGAAGCATGTAGTGATATAGTGTGGGGACTTAATTAGAACGAATGGAAATAGGACTGAAGAGAAAGATGCCGTCAGTTCCCGATAGGAATGAATGTGGTTCCAAGGGGAGAAGGCCTGTGAGCCATCCTGCAAGGCAGAAAGGCAGAGAGCGTGTGACCTTCATACACTCATCACTTCACGTTTTGAGAAGGGCCGAAGGTAACTTTAGTCCTGTGGCCTGTGTGAATTAGGTCTGTGAGGTCCATAATAGGAGAGTAAAGTCCCATGAAGCACTCTGTGTGGGGCATCGGAGAAGTGGCAGGGTGTGGGCCCCAAAGCGACTTGGTGGTCACTCACCTGTGCATCCTAGTTTCCTCCTGATGAGGCAGGAGCCGGGCCTTCCTCTTAGCGCCTCGGAAAGGGGCCTGATGTGTGAGTTTGAACTGGAAATGGAGAGGAAGCATGGGGGCAGGCGTGAGCTGGAGTATGAGGCGCAGAGGGTACCGAGGTGGGGGCAGAGGCAGGGGGAGGGGTGTTGGACCACACCCCAATCACAGACTGACAGCAAAAGACAGCTGAGGCACAGAAGACAAAAGCGGAAAACCTCTAGCTGGATACGGATTTTTCCGTGATGTCTCAAACCGCACTGAGCGTGTGCAGGGTCTTACGAGATGTGTTGGCGGTTGGTGTGGCGTACCACCCGGACCCCTTTGGGACTGAAGCGCTCTCTCCCAGCTGCTGGGACAGTGGGCTGTGATGATTCAGTCAGGTCCTTTGCCTGGATGTACCTCCTTCAGAAGAGAGCGGCCTCACTCAAAGATATTGCTTTGATGGGCTTGGAAGATATTGAAGTCAGACAAAGATAACCACTATTTGATTCCACTTATAAACGGAATTAAAGGAGTGAAAAGGACAAAGTAATCAAAAACAGACTCTCAAAGATAGTGGACTATGTGGTGACAGACACAACATTGGGAGGGGGTTTGTGACACTGGAGAATGACATGGAGGGTTAAAGAAGTACGAATGAGTAGGTGATGGATGGTCACGGGGATGGGGAGCATGGCATAGGGAATGCAATTAATACATTGGCCAGATGGAGGGCCAGGGGATCATTTTACTAACTGTATAGATGTGGAACCAAGGTACTGCATACTTGAAAGTAATTAAAATAAATAAATAAATACATGAGACAAAATGAAATAAATAAAATAAAATAAATTTAAAAGAATATAAAATATAAAAGAAAATTTGCTAGAATGACAGATCTTATAAGGGACAGAGGCCTGAGTCACTGAAAATTATGGGTCCTGGGGACTTAGAAACAGTTCTTTTGTCTCTGGAGCCCAATCCTTTAACTTATTCTATATAACCATAATTTGGTATAAAAATTATAAAAAATCATCTGGTTTGGTGAAAATGGTACTTGATATCAAATTATCAAAGGAAATCTCTTAGGACTAAAATGCTCAATTAGAGGAAATCATAACTTTGTCCTTCTTCTGCCCAAAAGTGAGCAAAAGCAAGCAATAACCAACCGAGGTCCTTGCCTCAGAGAGGCATTCTAAATGTCACTCCATTGATAGTAAAGAGATAGAGGCCCCCCTACATAGACTACGTACCTGTGCAAACTTGGAGACATCACATACCCCAGATTACTCATGTGTGTCATAAATAATAATAATAATAATAATAATATAATAATAATAATAATAAAAACATGTGGCATCAGTAAAAGGTGGATCACAGTACATTCTGAAAAAGCTATGAATGGTTAAATGATATGTGAGATAACATATGAGATAATAAATGTGAAAATGCAGTTCCTGACACCTAATACTCAAAAGTTGAGCTGTTCCAATCACCACCATCTATATGTTGTTAGAATTTGAGAATCAAATAAGATAATATGTAGAATGCTCCTTCAAATAAATGTTGTATTCTGTTATATTTCATATATCAAAGTGGTCATTTGTCAAGTATTTGAGAAATTGCTTTTAAAATTATGTTTCATCTTTTTATTTCTATTATATAAAAGATAGTATGCAATCAATATAGTCGTGGTGTGGTCCTAGAAGATGATCATTTCCATTCATCCAGTGGGGGGAAAAATCCTTCCGTTTCTAGCATATATAAATGAAATATCTTTAAAAAAATTCATAATGCATGCAATAGCAACATTTTAAATAAAGCAGGAATCGGTACCGTGTTCCTGTGTTTTTTTCGTTCCTTAAGATCCGGTATGTCACCCGGCACTTTTACTCAGCATGTCTTTCCCCCCCCCTTTCGTTTCAAGTATATACTTCCAAGTACATCGGTTAGACATTCGGATGGTTTATAAAACGGTCCCCCTATTTGCTCCTTCTCTCCTCTGGTTTTCCCTCTACCCAGATTATTATTGCAATTCCTAGGCTGTGCTTCCCATCCCCATGTCCATCTAGCAACTAGCAATTTGCACTTCTTTAACCCTTTTTATCCCTCTTCCAGCTCCCAAACCTCCAACCCTCCGTCTGTGACCAAATTGGCCTTTGGATGTGAGAGTCAGGCTTTCATTAATTTGTTCTTTTTGTTCCTTAGATTGAGCATGTTAGCGAATCGTATGGTGTCTGCCTTTCTCTGTCTGGTGATTTCACTCAGCATAACAATCCATACGTCCAACCATGTCATTTCAAATGCTAGGATTTCATGTTTGTGATGGCTGAATAATATTCCTTTATATATAGGAACCATTACTTTTATCCAATCGTCTCTTGATGGGCATTTAGGTTGCTCTTACATCGTGTCTATTATAAATTGTGCTGTCATGAATATTGGGGTTCATAGGTTATCGTTGTGGTTTTCTACCTACTCCTGCTCCTCTCTTCCTCCATGTTTGTGGAGGAGGGGTGGTTCTTGCTAAAATTCTCCGTTTTCCCTTAACCTTGTGATAAAGAGGATTGGTCCACAAAGGTGTATCGGATAAAGTTTTGCATTCTCCCTGAAGAGAATTGGGGTTGTGCATCCCTCAGTTTGAGAAGCATGTAGTGATGTAGTGTGGGGACTTAATTAGAACGATTGGAAATAGTACTGAATAGAATGATGCCGTCAGTTCCCAATTGGAATGAATGTGGTTCCAAGGGGAGAAGGCCTGTGAGCCATCCTGCACGGCAGAAAGGCAGAGATCGTGTGACCTTCGTACACTCATCACTTCACGTTTTGAGAAGGACCGAAGGGACCTTTAGTCCTATGGCCTGTGTGAATTAGGTCTGTGAGGTCCATAATAGGATAGTAAAGTCCAGTGAAGCAGCCTGTGTGGGGCATCGGAGAAGTGGCATGGTCGTGGGCCCCAAAGCGACTTGGCGGTCACTCACCTGTGCAGATGAGTGTCCTCCTGATGAGGCAGGAGCTGGACCTTCACTTGGCACCTCAGAAAGTGGTCCTATTGTGTGAATTTGACATGGAAATGGAGAATAAGCATGGGGGCAGGTGTGAGCTGGAGTATGAGGTCCATACGGTACCGAGGTGGACTTGAGGCATAGGAAGCGGTGTTGTACCAGGACTCCAATCACAGATTTAAAGCAAAAGACAGCTGAGTCTCAGAAGACAAAAGAGGAAAACCTCTAGCTGAGTTCGGATTGTTCCTTGATGTCATACGGCACTGAGCGTGCGCAGGGTCTTATGAGATATTTTGGCCGATGGTGCGGTGAACCACCCAGACCCCTTTGGGACTGAAGCGCTCTCTCCCAGCTGCTGGAAAAGTTGACTGTAGTGATTCAGTCATGTCCTTTGCCTGGAATTGCCTTGTTCAGAAATATTGGCGTCACCCAAGTTTTTCCTCCCTTTCTAGAGTCAGCCAGCCTAAGGACAATACCTGGCCCATGTGGGGATGTAAAGGATCTCACCCTTGCTCAAAGAGCAGGTCTCTGCAGGCACACTCAGCTTAAGGAAACTCACAGGGATCATCTGACATCCTAGCTGAAACCACAAGACAGTCCAACTATTTCTGCTCGATTCCCGTTCCTTCCCTCACTCACAGATGTTGTTTCCGAAAGCATTGCCTAGTACAATTTCATCTCAGAGTCTGCTTCCCAGAAATCTGATCCAAGTTTGATGTAGAGTTTGTTTCTAGACATTAAACTGCAAAAATCATTCCTGTTTGAGGGTGCATCTCCCTAGGCTCTTTCTTGAATAGAGGTCTCACTTCTCTACCTCAATCACCCTCTATTTTGATTCTTGCTTCTGAAATTGTACTAGCAGGTGCTGCCCCACCATATGTGCAGAACGGCCTGACAATTCTGGAGGGCATTTGCTTTAGTAAGTTCATATTCCTTGTTTTCTATCTCATCTTCATTTGCCCCTCGCACACCCCTTATTTTGCAGAGAGCTGCTACAGTACACATCCTTCCTTCTTAGTTTCTATGATTTACCTGTATTGCTGAAGACTGCACTTACCTAATGTCCTGTTTAAAAAGGAAGGGCCCAGACTCAATAATTATATGCAGATCAGGCTGAAATGAAAGGCATAGGAAAAACACTCTGTGAGGAAAAGCAGGTAACAGAGGTGCTGCACAGGTTAGAAACATGAGCGAGAAACCACCAAGTGAGCCTCAGCCCGGAGACCTGAAAGCTAATACAGAAGGGAGAGAGGAATGTTACACGCTGTCATTTCAATTTCCAGGGAGAAATCTAGAAACAACAACAACAGCAAGAAAAGGAAAGAAAAACAAATAAAAAGAATGTGAAAGTGATATTAAACTCTTCAACATAAGCTCAGGTCGTGGGGAAGCAGAATTTAAAAACGGTGCCTTTCCTGGCTTCATTTTAACTCACATCCCCACGTGACTGCAAGGTGATCGTTCTGTGAAAGTGCCATGTGGTAGACACGGTTTGTTGTTCAGGTGCTAGAATAATAGCATCAATAGACAGACAAGGGTCAATTGGAAGACAGCATCAGAGACAATCTGTGGATGGGAGAGATCAATTACAAGCAAAGGAAATGGGATTGATGCAGGTAGTCTCATCCACTGCCCAGGGAGCGTGAAGATGCAGGTGATCTTGGGAGTGCCACATGCTCTAATGGGAGAAGCCTGTGCTAGAGTGTCACCTGTCCAAATGGGACAAGGGCTGGGAAAAGAAAAGGTAGTTTGGAAAAGTCGGCAGGCACTTCCCAGGGGGCAGACTCTGTGGCAGTCAAGCAGAGAGCTGTAAAGAGGCATCACTGCAGGTCCAGACTAGACTGTGAAAGCAGCCCTTTGGGAGGCAAGTGTGAACCTGAAACCAGCTTCAACATTCTGATGAGGTGGCACCATTACCCAAGGCACAGAGTCCATCAGTTCAGATAACTTCTAGTCTATTTTCTCATTTGTAATCGATTCAAGAAAATGGTGAACAAGTTGAATGTGTGTCCATAAGTAGGGCTTAAGGTTCACTAGCCTGTGGACTCATATAAGGTTGGGATCTGGTCTTATTCACCTGTGTATCACAAGTGTCCATCACATTAGATATGCTTAGCCAATGTTTTATGAATTAATGAATGACAGACAACTGGGGAAAGAAATACCCCTGCAGCAGAGTTCCAGACCACAATTCTGGCAGTCACCAGTCAATACATCTGAGGGTCTTTGAGAGCCCAAAGGGTTGAATCCCAGAAAGAGATCAGTACTTTGCTTCCTTTCTCGGGCTCAGAACATCCCTTTTCAGGGGTTAAATCCCCCTCCATAGAGTCAGGCAGGCTCCCAAGGTTAAAAATGAGATAGGATCCCTCTTTCTTAAGTCCAAGTGTGAAAGAGAAGATACTGATGGCAAGGATTCATTAATTAATGGAACAAATGAGAGATGCTGTATCGTTTAGCAGTTCAGGGTATGGGCCTATCAGCCAGAGGACTAGATTTAAAATACTGTCTCTGGTACTTCCTAATTGGTTATGTTGTTTAGCAAGTTATCTATCCTTCCTGTGTTTCAGTTTCTTCCTTGTACAAAAAGGATAATAATGGTTCTTGATCAATGACATTTTCATGATGATTAAGTTAAGTAATCCATGGAAAACATTTAGAAGACTACTGATAAATAACAGCTGCATAATGTGTTGTGGGTGGGAGGTCAATGAAATCATAGTTCCTAATTTCGATTCAGGGGTAGGTATATCCATGGGGCGAATGTCCCATAATGGAAACTTGTGGTGCTTCTATGAGGGACTTTCTAGTTTTCCGCCGTTTGAGTCCTATAGCACATTCATCTTTTTCTTAATTTCTTACCAGTGAAACGTCAGCATTCATTTTCCTGAAAGGGATACTGGGTGAAAGGCTAGATGTTTATGCGAATGATGTTAGATGCTGCCATTTTGCATTCCGAGCGATCGTACCAAGGAATAGCTCTCCCTCGGGCATCGACAACTGAGTATGTCACCACACTTTGGAATTGTTGTCCGTCTAAGAGGTGAACGCAGAACTACCTCAGTGTCGTTCTGCCGTTTTGAAATATAAATTAAGGCAGAAAGAATTATCTCTAGTGGTTTGGGAATGAAGACATAATATTACCGAGAGCATATATCAGAAAGCGAAGGTGTTTTTACTGGGGTCTGTCTGAACAGACCTGTGCCGATAGTCACAGACTCCCTTGGGGGCTGAGTCTGTGACACTTCTTACAGTACCGAGAATTTACTGATAACCCCAGCTGCCAGTTCCTCCACAGAATCCTCAATTAGGTCTGGAGCTGAAAGATATGTATGTTTCAGAACTACCTCGGTGTCATATAAGGTATCCCCCACTAGCCACCATGCGTTCAGAATTTATTTGAACCAGGTGCTAGAAGGTGGAGATACAACGGTGAGAAAAATCAAATCTGGAGCCTCATGGAGCACGCAGGCTGGGAGTGGAGAGCACCAGTGGTCACAGGACGCCAGAAAGATACTAAACATGGACGGCAACAAGTGGTGTGAGAGCTTAAAACTGAGTGTCGACCTTTGATGGCTGTGGCAGGTGGAATAATGTCTCCCACAGACATGCACATCCTCCTTGCCCAAGCCTGTGACTGTGTTACGTTTCATGGCAAGGGAGAATTGAAGGTTTAGATGAAACTCAGAGCGTCACCTGGCAGGCCTTAAAATAAAAAGATGATCCTGAATTATCTGGGTGGGTCCCATGTAATCACAAAGGCCTTAAATGGAGCAGAGTGAGAAGAATCAGGGAAGGAGATGTGGCCATGAAAGCAGAGGATGGAGATCCAAGTGATGCGGTTGCTGGCCTTGAACACAGAAGGAGTCACAAGCCAAGGAACGTGGGCAGCTCTGGAAGGGAGAAAAGTTAGGGAGACAGGTTCTCACCCGGAGCCTCCAGAAGGAGTGCAGCCCTGCACGCACTTTGAGTGAGCCCAGTGTCACCCGTTTTGGACTTCCGACCACCAGAACCGTAAAGAGAATAAATGTGTGTTGCTTTAAGCCATGGGTTTGGGGTATTTGGTTACAGCAACAATAGGAAAGTAACAGAGGGGGAGGGTGTGGAATCTTCTACCAGGTGATGGTTCTTGAACAGAGATCTGAAGAAATTTCAGATTCTACCTGGCAGGTGAGGTGAGGGCAGTGAGAGGAGCCATGGCTTCAGAGGAGGGGGAAGAGCCAGCAGGCGTCTGAGCTCATGGGGCCAGCCGGGCAGGTTCAGCACATTGGTTCTTCTAAAAGCAATGGGGGCCCACTGCAGGGCTTAAGTCTCACCAGACTGGCTTAGCACAGTGCCCATCTCTGATTGGTCCCCTGCTTTGCTCTGCCTATTGTCTCTCACACAGTTCTCAGAAGCACAAACTAGTGTGAACCGGGCACAATAAGAAAGGTAAATAGGCTGGCGGGACATTACACCATGAATTCCAAAGGCAGCTGCGTTATTTGTGCATTGACACCAGGCATCCTCTCCTTTCATATAAATGAGAAATGAAAAGCTGACACGTACACCAAAAAATAATCCCGGTAAATACTTTGTTTTATTGGGAATAGAGAGTACAATAACACAAGATTTGCTTTCATACTAAAAGCTAAATGAACTCTGGAGAACAGGTTGACGGATAAGTGTGGTGTGATATCTGGTGGCTAAAGTTACCAATTTTCATGTCTTCCTTCTTGGCATGATTTAGATACACTCAGTGATAAAATGTACACTGAAACCAATCCCCATTGAGGAACTACTATGCAGAAACCATGAAACAGAAGTCTTGTGGGTCCCAGGCCTGGCTGGTCCCAAGTCTGACTGTGATCCAGGTTCATGGCTACGAATAGGACCCTGGATTTAGAGTGTCACATTAGTGTAGTCGGGCGCCTATGCCTAAAACATGTAAACATAATCAGCTCATTGTATCATGCATGTGTGGCTGAATGCCAAGATTGCACTCTGATATGTGTGGAGCCCATGCGCTCCCCTGCGGAGCAGAAAGGGAGCAGAAGAGCAAAAACAATAGAACTGCTCTCCCCACAATAGAACTGCACCCCCTGCAGTAAATTTGGTGCCTGCCATTTCTTTCTCTTATCAGGCCCTTGTGCATTCTTCCAACTGGGCATCTCACCACCAAAACCTTCCCTTCTCTATCAGCTCAGTGCTGACAGGGCTGAGGAGGAAATCAAGATGAACATGTGCTACCTCTGCTCTCCTTGGAGGTGGCAGATCAGTTAAAGAGTTGAGGGTAAGACAAATACTTAGATGTTCTAATACTGCATCGTAGAGCTACATAATTCCCCCCCATTAAGGAGGTGTTTCATGACCAGAAAAGAATGAGGCCTAGGGTGGAGACGCAGAGCTGGGATCCATCAGACAACAGGTGAGTGTTGAGAAGTGATGTGAAGAATGGGCAGAAACACTCAGCACTACGACTTATACAGTGTAGTTGTTGAATAGATATTAACTCCTATGAAAGAGCACCCAGCATGGATGAGGTTCCATAGTGAGGTTCCATATGTATAGATGTGCATATATATGTATATACATACCCGCACATATACGTATATGGGGGATTTGAGAAAACCAGACTCTGTGGCCATTTGCTGAAACCCAGGCCTCTCCCTCGCTCACCCTGGGGCCTGAGCTCCTCCTGCGGATACTATGCTGAGCATTTTAGATGGAAAACTGAGCCTGTGAGAGGTGAAACCTGAGGACACAAGTGACAGAATCAGAATGCACACCAACAGCTGTGTGAAGTGTGCCCTAAAGGACCTCTTTCCCCCAGGCCATGACCTCCACTGTGCCATTTCCTCCTCAGGGATGGATGCCTGCTAGGATGATGCAAGGTGGCCAAAGAGGCCTTGGCATTCCTGTTATGGCCGACTTGACTCCACCTTGAGGACAGAGAGTGCAGTGGGACCCAGTCTGGACCCCAAGGAGCCTGGTGTGCCGACGAGGACCACTAGAAGGTGTGCCAGCCAGGGTCGGCCAATACCTGAACAGCAGCTCCCTGAGGCCAGGCCACGGGGAAGCCTGCGCACTGCCAGCAAGCAAGACATTTCTCAGAACATCCTTCCATCTGGAGCTTGTAAGGGCGTCAAAAAAGATGTATGCTAGAGTACCATATAACATGGAATGATTAATAAAATATTCACATATGTTACACACATGCACTGACACATACTTGCATATGCACACACGTGCACTTGCACATGTGTGCATAAATAGCGCACATCGTGCACTTACAAATGTGTGCATGTGTGCTCACGTGTACTCACACAGTGTGATGGAATGTTGTGCATGTTGCTCGCAGTACGTGTGAGCATTGGTGTGTGCATGTGCCCTTACACAGGGCTGTTGAATGTGCAAGTTGCGCTTACACATGTGGTATATGTGAATGTGAGTGTGTGCTTACACATATGTGTGTATGTGTGTGCATGTGCACTTACGCATGTAAGTACATATACTGTGCTTATCAAAGTGATGTAGTATCAATATGCATGTTGTATACTATACACTCATACATATATCACACATATACTTACACGTGTGTGTGTCTGTATTATATATATATGCCTGAGCCAGACGGCTAAAGTCGAACAGCACCTAAAAGGGGGGGTGAAGCCTAACGAAAAAAAAAGAAGACAGGAAAGCGCTTCGGGAGGGCATACAGTCAATGCTGCAGCCTCGATGTCTTTAGCACAGCCCTTATATTTCTTTTCGAACACAATAGCAAGGCACAGAGTACATTACCGTAGGAATGCTAACTTTTACATAAGTTCCTATACATCCTTCCCTCAGGGTGCAAACATCCTTGCTTTCTGTTAAACATTCCACTATCTTAAAAGGGTTACTTTAGGAGGCATACCTCTCCTTCAGGGTCAGTAATGTTTAACTCAATCCCTGCTTCCTTGAACCATTGTTTAAGCAGTCTAGTAACTGCTTTATGGCCTATAAGCTACGTGACTTCTTCAGTGTCTCAAAACGGCTCCCGACATATGTATATATATATATATATATATATATTATAATATATATAAATATATATATATATATAATATATATATATATATATACTACACATATGTGTATATGGTGGATTTGAGGGAACAAGGCCCTGTACCACAGTCTTGCTGCAAATTCAGGCCTCTCACTCACTTCCATTGGGCCTGAGCTCGGTAGTACTGGTCCTTTGCTGAGAATTAATATGGAAACTGTGCCTCAGTGAAGTGAACTTAGGGTCCCAAGTGACAGAATTAGAATTCAGACACAGAGCTGTGTGACGTGTGCCCTAAATGACCTCTTTCCCACAGGCCGAGGATGCCACTCTGCCTTTTCCTCTACAGGATGTATGCGTGCTGGGGCGATGCATGGGTGGGCCAATGACAGGCCTGGGCACGCCCTGTGTCTTAGACCTTGATCCTTTTTGAGAACAGAGAGTGCGTGGACCTAGTCTGGAACTCAAGGAACCCTGTGCGACGCGAGGGCCCTCAAGGATGTGCAGCCAGGATCAGCCGTTGCCTAACCTGCCCCCTCCCTGAGCCCAGGCCTCGGGAAAGCCTGTGCAAGGGCGCTGAGCGAGACATTTTCTCAGAATCCGCCAGTGGAGCTTGAAATGGCCGTCCAAAGATAGTGTTTTGCCAGAGCTACATATACACAGATTGTATATATATTACATATATACATTCACAGATGTGTATATGGTGGATTTGAGAAGAACGGCCCTGTGGCCACAGGGGTTGCTGAATCAGGCCTCTCCTCCCTACTCTGGGGCCTGAGCTCCTCCTGCTGGTCCTTTGCTGAGCATTTCAGATGTAATCAGGCCTCAGAGCGGTGAACCCTGAAAGGCACAGAAGGGACAAGAATCAGAATTCAGTCCCAAGCAGAGGGAGAGGTGTGCCTTAAGGACCTCTTCCCGCAGGCTGAGGCTGCCACTCTGCCTTTCCCTCCACAGGGAATAATGCTGCTGGGAGGATGCAAGGGTGGGCCAAAAGCAGGCCTGGCACGCACTGTTTGGTAGGACATGACTCTTCCTTGAGGACAGAGAGTGCAGTTGGACCCAGTCCTGGACCCCAAGGAGCCTGTGTGCCGACGAGACCCCTGAAGTGTGCAGCCAGGGTTAGCCAACACTGAACAGGCGCTCCCTGAGGCCAGGCCACGGGGAGCCTGCGCACGTGCAGCAAGCAAGACATTTCTCAGAAAACCCGCACTGGAGCTTGTAATGGCGTCAAA
>PUFA01001605.1:0-38232 GCA_003508835.1 Eonycteris spelaea
TGACATCCAGGCTCCTGAGGTTGCCGTCTCCTAGCACGCAGGAGCAGGTAGCGATGCAGTGGCAGCTTTCCTGTACTCTGTGCTGTCCGCACAGTCCCAGCGTTCCTGTGCAGTCTGTTTAGGCCCAGAAAAGCAGCAGGCCACTGCGTTGGGCGTGTAGTGTTCAAGCGTGATTCCTGGAGAACCCCTGTGCACATCCTGGGCCTGGAATTTTTGTTCTCGGAGCACCGTTGCACACTACTCACAGGGGCCTTTGATGATCCAGCTGGCGAGACAAAGGCCTTTCCGAGAGATTTGGAGGGCCACTGACCAGAAATGGAGCATTTAGGTAGGGATGCAAAGCTTACTTCAGATGTTAGATCACTCTGTCAAGTCCGCGTTCAGGCACAGCTTTGAAGCGAGCCCTCGTCCCCTGTCTCCGTTTCTGCTTCCACGTACTGCACTGCTCCTACCCTATACGCTAAGTGACATACAGGTACGGGTCACAGGCTGTGGTGTGGTTCTCACAAATGAACAGATAACCGTCGTCTCCATAGTCAAATAGAATCCTGAAGACGGGTAAAGAGTGGGAACTTCACTATAGAAAAGTGTGCCTTTCTCATTAGGGAATTTCGTACGAAGCGGGTTCGGCCCTCTGCTTTGGAATGCGCAGAGCTAATGCGGAAATATAGTACTCTGCCTCGTTCAACAATGTCGTAGAGTGATTCGAGACCTCTTTGCACATGACTCGTTGAAGGAACGCTAGAAACCTTTTAACCATGGAGAAGTCATGGCACCCTAGGAAGGCAAGCTCCTTTACGAGTGCCTTAATGCTGTCCTCCAGGAGAGCTGTCAGCGAGTTGCTGCTGCTTTTCTGAGTGCTGACCTAAGTCTACACTCTCCATGTGTGTGGACAGCAAGGACTTGCACCTACTCACTGTACATCGGGTAAAACATGTTGCATTTGAGCAAGGCATTCGTCGCCTTATCTGTGACGTGAGTGCTGCTCAGTGTAACTACAACACTGTGGATCTCCTTGGACATGCCCTGTTCTCAACATCAAGGAGCTGGTACTGAAAACTGTCTTGACATCCAGGCTCCTGAGGTTGCCGTCTCCTAGCACGCAGAAGCAGATAGGAATGCAGTTGCAGCTTTCCTGTACTCTGTATAGTCCGCACATTCCCAGCGGCCAAGACAAAGGCCTTTCTGAGAACAGCAGACTTTCCCTAGTGAAGTTCCCACTCTGTACTCGTCTTCAGGATTTTATTTGACTTTAGAGACGACGGTTTTCTGGTCACTTGCAGGAACCACACCACAGCCTGTGAGGTGTTTCTGTATGTCACTTAGCGTATAGGGTGAGAGGAGTGCAGTGCTTGCAAGCAGAAGCTGACAGAGAGGAAGCGCCTCACTTCAAAGCTGTGCCTGTACGCTGACTTGTCAGAGTGATCTAACATCTGAAGTAAGCATTGCATCCCTACCTGAATGCTCCATCTGAGGGTCAGCAGCCCTCTGAAATCTCTCGGAAAGTTCATTATCTTGGCCGTGGCATCCTAAATGTTCCCGTGAATATGTATGCCACGGTGTTCCGAGAACGCAAAGCCCAGGGCCAGGATCTGCACAGGGTTTCTCCAGGAATCATGCTTGAACACTACACACCAAACGCAGTAACCTTCTGCTTTTCTGGGCCAGAACAGACTGAACCAGAAAGATCTATCTGTGAAAGTTACATGGTTCCAGGAAGCTGCCTCTTACTTACTATCTGCTCCTGCATGCTAGGAGATTGCATCCTCAGGAGCATGGATGTCCAGTGTAGTCTAAACATCTGAATGGAAAATTGTCAGAAAGAAGCAATTCACAGGTGTTATACCTGTCACCTCTCTTCGAGCAATACTCGGGCACTCATCATATTCAACCCGGAACTAGATGGAAACCAGGTGCTGGACAGAGGTGTTCAGATCTCTCCGTTGAGTATGCTCACACACAACTTTGGGCCATTTTGAGTCGCCCGATTCCTCCTGCTGGTTAAGCAGTCAGGCTTTCGGACTCTGAGAAAGGCTTTTGGATGAGACGAAAGAGATTCTCTGGTTCCCTTTTGCTCTCTAGTCCTCCCTGCCTGGGATTCTGGTAGAAAGTGGTAGCTCGGGATCCCTCCCGGTATAGGGAACACTCAGATACACCTTGACATGCTATATACCAAATGGATTGACTTAATAAAACCCAACCTAGATTGGAGGTAGCTACAAGGAGACCTAGCCTTTGCCCACATTAGTAAAATGAAGCTGTACACAGAAGTGGTTAGGAACAGAAGCTCGAGAGACAGGCTGCCTGTTGTCCAACCCACTTGTGTGTGACCTTGGGCAAGTGTTTGAACCTCTCATTTCCACCCATTCCCCCTTTGTCAAGTGGGCATGACAGCAACACTTCCTCCCGTACGAGATTGTGAGCTTGTTGGCTGTACAAATTCTCATGTTCACACAAGAGAGACCAGTGCATTGCATGGCTGATTGTTCTGCCAACCGCTGCCTTTGAGAACCCCAGCTGGAATGACTCAGCAGGCGCCGTGTTCCCAGAGAGCTGGGTCCACTAGCCTTGCAGCCATTCATTAGCTCACTTCCAGTTCTCCCCGGGGCGGGGGATTCTGAAGTCTGCCTTGGACGCAGATGGCTGCAAGTCTGGATATGGATGCTGGAAGCACTGCTCCTGCTGGTCCTTATGGTATTCAGGGCGTCGTTACCCCAGGTCAGGAACAAAATGATGAGGTTCTGTAGCCCACCTACAAACGAAACTTCAGCCTCTCTCTACAGTGCCTTAGGGATGGCTGCTACCTAGGTCTCTGCTGCAACAGAGTTCCTGATCCTCAGGTTTACTAGGGAAAACACTCATTGTACCTCGTGGCAAAACTAAGTCATTCCAACACGACTTTAGCTTGGAACTCGAACCCTGATGTGCAACGTCAGCTTGAGGACTGTCAGCTGTCCACATTAGTAAAACTGCATCACCTTCCAAAGCTGTTAGGGTTACAAGCTCAAGAGATGGGTGATCGATTCACATTCCCAGTGCTGTGTCACCATGGGCAAATCCTGTCAACTATGGTCCTCTTTGCAAAGTAGAAATCACAATAGCATCTACGCCCACAAGGTTTGTGAACATCACATCGGACGCAGGTGTAGTCCCCCCTTATGCATGCTTTGACACCCAATCGCAGGTTAGTTTTTGGCATATTTGGTCCGAAAATCTGAAGTGGAAAATGCCAGAAATAAGCAATTCCATGTGTGATATCCATTCCCTCTTCTTCGAGGAACTCTCAGGCACTGATTTTATTCTGCGCTGACCCAGAAGGAACTCAGGCATCTGAGAAAGGTGTTCAGATCTCGGCATTGAGGACGCTCTCAATGGTGCCGAGGGACATGGTTTCGCCCCGATTCCTCCTGCTGCTTAAGCTATCAGGATCCGGGACTTTGAGAAATTCATTTGGAAAGGCAAAAGGGATTCTCTTGTTCCTCCTTGGCTGTCTAGTCCTCACCAACTGTGATTTCGGTACGAAATGTGGCAGCTCAGCATAACTCCAAGGTCTGCGGAACACTAAGATACACATTGACATGCTATTTCCAAAAAGGATCAAATTGATAATACTAAACCTAGATGGGGGGAAGCTAGGAGGAGAACTAGCCTTTGCAACATTAGCAAAGGAATGCTGTACACAGAATGCTTAGGAACAGAAGCTCGAGAGACACGCTGCCTGTCTTCCAGGCCATTCGTGTGTGACCTTGGGCAAGTCTTTGAACCTCTCAGATCCACACGTTCCCCCTTTGTCAAGTGGGCTCACAGCAACACTTCCTGCCTTACAAGATTGTGAGGTTGCTGGCTTTGCAAATTATTGTGTTCACAGAGGAGAGACCATTGCACTGTGTGTCTGATTGTTCTGCCATCTGCTGTCTTTGACAAACTCAGCTGCAATGACTCAGCATGTAGCATGTTCCCAGACAGCTGGGCCCAGTAGCCTTGCAGCCATTCATTAACTGGCATGCAATTCTCACCGGGGTGGGGATTCTGAAGCCTGCCTTGGAGGCAGACGCCTGCAACCGTGGGCATGGACGCTGCAAGCAATGCTGCTCCCGATACTTCTGGTGTTCCGGCTGTCGTGACTTTTACGTCAGGAATCAATGATGAGATTCCAGAGCCCACTGACGTACCAAATTTCAGCCTCCCTGGACTGTGACTCTGGGATGGCTTCTGCTATGCCTGTGTTGCAACAGACTTCCTGAATCTCAAGTGTCTTGGGAAAAGCAACTCATATTACATCTTGGCACGGCCAAGTCATTCCGTCATGACATAAGCACGGGATCCTGCCACTTGGGAGAGCAATCACTGCCGTCGATGAGCCCCTGACTCTGATGATAAGGATATGAGATTCTCTGGAAGAAGGATTTGGTAGATAGGATCCGGGTAGAGCGGACTTCCGAGGCATGTCTAGTACCTACCTAAAGAAAGCACAAACACATCTGAGTCAAGGGGCAAGGCAATAGAAAAAGAGACCTGAAAGAGAAGCCCCAATTTGACCCCGTGGAAAAATCCTTTCCTGAGAGCAATACATAGTATGCTTTGGACTTACGATGGGGCAACTTTCGTCCGGGCAGTCCAATCCTTAGTTCAAAATGTGGCAAGTCAAAGTGCACCTCACACACCTCACCTACCAAACAGCATAGCTAAGCCTAGCCTACCTGAATGAGTCCCGGAACACTTAACTTTGGGCAGCGCGTGTACTAATTTCCTAGTCTTCTTCTCACCGGAAGCAGCAGACACATTTGAATGCTTTGTAGGCAAATGGAGAGAGGACGGGTTGCGGACCTGACACACGACATTGAAAAAACTCTGCACCACGAGGCCGCCATGTATCGGCAGGTGCCCTCGTGAGCATGTGACTCTCTTGGCACTGAGGCTCACGATCGCTCCCCAGCACCGCGAGAGAATATGAAGCCTCACAGGACAACCCAGAAAAAGAAGAAAATTCCACATTTCAGGTTCAGCTTCCTCGGAATAGGTATCGTTTTCACCCCGTCACGAGGTCCAAATGTCTGGGAATGACTTCCTGATTGACCTGCGTATTCTCAAGAGACATGCACCTGAGGCAGCTGTCCAATTTCCATATAAGTCATAGGACATCAAGAATATGAAATAAAATCAGAGAGGAGCACTCTAAAAGACAGCAAGACATGTCCTCAGCCAGAGATCCCACACTTCCTGTAACACTCCATGCCCTACCTCTGAGAGACACCCGCAGGCATCACATGTTAGTGGTAACTACATAGTTGATCTGTCTCAGAGACGAACAACCAAATGGGCTCGAAAATTAAGACTCTCAGAGTGCAATTTCTACAAGAAACTGCCATTTCTGGGCACTGGCATTTTCGGAAAGCTGCGTTTGCTGTGTCACGGCCAAGGTTGCATCCAGAGATGGAGAGAGAGGAGAAAAATCGTACCGGTGACCGACGTCCCTAGGAACTGCCTCTGCTCTTGCAGCCAAAAATCGCTGACCATGGCCCAGGTGACCTGCTGAACGACAATGAATGGCATTGGGACATTTTGGTAACTGCTCCGACGGGAGAAGTTTTAAGTGAAGAGAGTCTGCTCTAGCCTGTGAAGAGTGCTGAGGCCAAGATAGCTGAGTGTCCAGGGAACAGAGCAGCAAGAAGAACAGAAGATAACCACTCATAGGTCACATCGGCTTTCCCTCTGGCAGCAGCTCACTTATTATTCTCAAGGTTGATCACGAAGTAACACAAGTGGCTGATGCCAGCCTTTGTCTCCTAGCAACCGGTGTGATGACTCGGCTCTGAAGGTCATTGTGAGGCCTGATGACACGTCATGGTGCCTAACCAAGCAGGCAGTGGGTGTCAGGAAAAGAGAGGGAGGGGAGAGGGGGAACTCGTCCTCTCCCTCTTCCCTTCCTTCCAGGTCTGTGGCCGCTCTTGCAGGAACCGAGGCTGCTCTGTGGTCAGCGAGATAAACATGCAGATACACCACGGTAATGTGGCATTATTCTGTGCCATTCACAAACAATTTGAGCTGAGGAACTCCAACCCTGATGTGTAACGTCAGCTTGAGGACTGTCAGCTGCCACATTAGTAAAACTGCATCGCCTACCAACTGAGGCTTACAAGCTCAAGAGGTGGGTGATCGATTCACAGTCCCAGTGCTGCGTGACCATGGGCAAATCCCTTCAACTACGGTCCTCTTTGCAAAGTAGGGATCACTAAGCACATCCGCACATAAGGTCTGTGAAGATCACATCGGACGGAGGTGTAGTCCCCCTTCTGCATGCTTTTGGCTCCCTGGCCTAGGTTCCATTTCGGCATCAGTGGTCCGAAAATCTGAAGTCGAAAATGACAGAAATAAGCAATTCCCATGTGTGATATCCATCCCCTCTCTTCGAGGAACTCTCAGGCACTGATTGTATTCTGCCCTGACCAGAAGGAACTCCGGTGTCTGAGACAGGTGTTCAGATCTCGGCGTTGAGGACGCACTCAAAGGTACTGACGGCCGTTGTTTCTCGCCCCGATTCCTCCTGCTGCTGAAGCTATCAGGTTCCGGGACTTTGAGAAAATGCATTTGGAGGAGGCGAAAGGGATCCTCTTGTTCCTCCTTTGCTGTCTAGTCCTCAACAGCTGTGATTCCGGTAGGAACTGGGGCAGCTCAGCATAACTCCAAGGTCTGCGGAACACTAAGATCCACTTGACATGCTATTTCCCAAATGGATCGAAATGATAATACGAAACCTAGATGGGGGGTAGCTAGGAGGAGAACTAGCCTTTGCCACATGAGTAAAGTGATGCTGTACACAGAAGTGCTTAGGAACAGAAGCTCGAGAGGCACGCTGCCTGTTCCAAGCACATTCGTGTGTGACCTTGGGCAATCTTTGAACCTCTCAGATCCACACGTTCCCCCTTTTTGTCAAGTGGGCTCAACAGCAACACTTCCTGCCTTACAAGATTGTGAGGTTGCTGGCTTTGCAAATTATTCGGTTCACAGAACAGAGACCATTGCAATGTGTGTCTGATTATTCTGCCAACCGCTGTCTTTGAGAACCTCAGCTGCAATGACTCAGCATGTAGCATGTTCCCAGACAGCTGGGCCCAGTAGCCTTGCAGCCATTCATTAACTGGCATGCAGTTCTCATCGGGGCTGGGGATTCTGAAGCCTGCCTTGGAGGCAGACGCCTGCAACCGTGGGCATGGACGCTGCAAGCAATGCTGCTCCCGATACTTCTGGTGTTCCGGCTGTCGTGACTTTACGTCAGGAATCAATGATGAGATTCCACAGCCCACTGACGTACCAAATTTCAGCCTCCCTGGACTGTGACTCTGGGATGGCTTCTGCCTATGCCTGTGTTGCAACAGACTTCCTGAATCTCAAGTGTCTTGGGAAAAGCAACTCATATTACATCTTGGCACGGCCAAGTCATTCCGTCATGACATAAGCACGGGATCCTGCCACTTGGGAGAGCAATCACTGCCGTCGATGAGCCCCTGACTCTGATGATAAGGATATGAGATTCTCTGGAAGAAGGATTTGGTAGATAGGATCCGGGTAGAGCGGACTTCCGAGGCATGTCTAGTACCTACCTAAAGAAAGCACAAACACATCTGAGTCAAGGGGCAAGGCATAGAAAAAGAGACCTGAAAGAGAAGCTCCCAATTTGACCCCGTGGAAAATCCTTTCCTGAGAGCAATACATAGTATGCTTCTGGACTTACGATGGGGCAACGTTCGTCCGGGCAGTCCAATCCTTAGTTCAAAATGTGGCAAGTCAAAGTGCACCTCACACACCTCACCTACCAAACAGCATAGCTAAGCCTAGCCTACCTGAATGAGGCCCGGAACACTTAACTTTGGGCAGCGCGTGTACTAATTTCCTAGCCCTTCTTCTCACCGGAAGCAGCAGACACATTTGAATGCTTTGTAGGCACAATGGAGATAGGACGGGTTGCGGACACCGTGACACACGACATTGAAAAAGCTCTGCACCACAGAGGCCGCCATGTATCGGCAGGTGCCCTCGTGAGCATGTGACTCTCTTGGCACTGAGGCTCACGATCGCTCCCCAGCACCGCGAGAGAATATGAAGCCTCACAGGACAACCCAGAAAAAGAAGAAATTCCACATTTCAGGTTCAGCTTCCTCGGAATAGGTATCGTTTTCACCCCGTCACGAGGTCCAAATGTCTGGGAATGACTTCCTGATTGACCTGCGTATTCTCAAGAGACATGCACCTGAGGCAGCTGTCCAATTTCCATATAAGTCATAGGACATCAAGAATATGAAATAAAATCAGAGAGGAGCACTCTAAAGACAGCAAGACATGTCCTCAGCCAGAGATCCCACACTTCCTGTAACACTCCATGCCCTACCTCTGAGAGACACCCGCAGGCATCACATGTTAGTGGTAACTACATAGTTGATCTGTCTCAGAGACGAACAACCAACTGGGCTCGAAAATAAGACTCTCAGAGTGCAATTTTCTACAAGAAACTGCCATTTCTGGGCACTGGCATTTTCGGAAAGCTGCGTTTGCTGTGTCACGGCCAAGGTTGCATCCAGAGATGGAGAGAGAGGAGAAAAATCGTACCGGTGACCGACGTCCCTAGGAACTGCCTCTGCTCTGCAGCCAAAATCGCTGACCATGGCCCAGGTGACCTGCTGAACGACAATGAATGGCATTGGGACATTTTGGTAACTGCTCCGACGGGAGAAGTTTTAAGTGAAGAGAGTCTGCTCTAGCCTGTGAAGAGTGCTGAGGCCAAGATAGCTGAGTGTCCAGGGAACAGAGCAGCAGAAGAACAGAAGATAACCACTCATAGGTCACATCGGCTTTCCCTCTGGCAGCAGCTCACTTATTATTCTCAAGGTTGATCACGAAGTAACACAAGTGGCTGATGCCAGCCTTTGTCTCCTAGCAACCGGTGTGATGACTACTCGCTCTGAAGGTCATTGTGAGGCCTGATGACACGTCATGGTGCCTAACCAAGCAGGCAGTGGGTGTCAGGAAAAGAGAGGGAGGGGGAGAGGGGGAACTCGTCCTCTCCCTCCTTCCCCTTCCTTCCAGGTCTGTGGCCGCTCTTGCAGGAACCGAGGCTGCTCTGTGGTCAGCGAGATAAAACATGCAGATACACCACGGTAATGTGGCATTATTCTGTGCCATTCACAAACAATTTGAGCTGAGGAACTCCAACCCTGATGTGTAACGTCAGCTTGAGGACTGTCAGCTGCCCACATTAGTAAAACTGCATCGCCTACCAAAGCTTTAGGCTTACAAGCTCAAGAGGTGGGTGATCGATTCACAGTCCCAGTGCTGCGTGACCATGGGCAAATCCCTTCAACTACGGTCCTCTTTGCAAAGTAGGGATCACTAAAGCACATCCGCACATAAGGTCTGTGAAGATCACATCGGACGGAGGTGTAGTCCCCCCTTCTGCATGCTTTGGCTCCCTGGCCTAGGTTCCATTCGGCATCAGTGGTCCGAAAATCTGAAGTCGAAAATGACAGAAATAAGCAATTCCCATGTGTGATATCCATCCCCTCTCTTCGAGGAACTCTCAGGCACTGATTGTATTCTGCCCTGACCCAGAAGGAACTCCGGTGTCTGAGACAGGTGTTCAGATCTCGGCGTTGAGGACGCACTCAAAGGTACTGACGGCCGTTGTTTCTCGCCCCGATTCCTCCTGCTGCTGAAGCTATCAGGTTCCGGGACTTTGAGAAATGCATTTGGAGGAGGCGAAAGGGATCCTCTTGTTCCTCCTTTGCTGTCTAGTCCTCAACAGCTGTGATTCCGGTAGGAACTGGGGCAGCTCAGCATAACTCCAAGGTCTGCGGAACACTAAGATCCACCTTGACATGCTATTTCCCAAAATGGATCCAAATGATTACGAAACGAAACCACTTCCCACCGAATCACAGCTGTTGAGGACTAGCAAGCAAAGGAGGAACAAGAGACCATTTCCCCTCCTCCAAATGCATTTCTCAAAGTCCCGGAACCTGATAGATTCAGCAGCAGGAGGAATCGGGGCGAGAAACAACGGCCGTCGTACCTTTGAGTGCGTCCTCAACGCCGAGATCTGAACACCTGTCTCAGACACCGGAGTACCTTCTGGGTCAGGGCAGAATACAATCAGTGCCTGAGAGTTCCTCGAAGAGAGGGGATGGATATCACACATGGGAATTGCTTATTTCTGTCATTTTCGACTTCAGTTTTTCGGACCACTGATGCCCGAAATGGAACTAGGCCAGGGAGCCAAAGCATGCCGAAAAGAGGACTACACCTCCGTCCGATGTGATCTTCCAGACCTTATGTGCGGATGTGCTTTAGTGATCCCTACTTTGCAAAGAGCACTGTAGTTGAAGGGATTTGCCCATGGTCACACAGCATGGGACTGTGAATCGATCACCCACCTCTTGAGCTTGTAAGCCTAACAGCTTTGGTAGGCGATGCAGTTTTACTAATGTGGGCAGCTGACAGTCCCTCAAGCTGACGTTACACATCAGGGTTGGAGTTCCTCAGCTCAAATTGTTTGTGAATGGCACAGAATAACGCCACATTACGTGGTGTATCTGCATGTTTTATCTCGCTGACCACAGAGCAGCCTCGTTCCTGCAAGCGGCCACAGACTGGAAGGAAGGGGAAGGAGGGAGAGGACGAGTTCCCCCTCTCCCCCTCTCCTCGTCTTTCCTGACACCCACTGCCTGCTTGGTAGGCACATGACATGTCATCAGGCCTCACAATGACACTTCACAGCCGAGTCATGCACACCGGTGCTAGGAGACAAAGGCTGGCATCAGCCACTTGTGTTACTTCGTGATCACCTTGAGAATAATAAGTGAGCTGCTGCCAGAGGGAAAGCCGATGTGACCTATGAGTGGTTATCTTCCTGTTCTTCTTCTGCTGTTCTCTGGACACTCAGCTATTTGGCCTCAGCACTCTTCACAGGCTAGAGCAGACTCTCTCACTTAAACCTTCTCCCGTCGGAGCAGTTACCAAAATGTCCCAATGCATTCATTGTCGTTCAGCAGGTCACCTGGGCCATGGTCAGCGATTATGGCTGCAAGAGCAGAGGCAGTTCCCTAAGCGACGTCGGGTCACCGGTTACGATTTTTCTCCTCTCTCCCATCTCTGGATGCAACCTTGGCCGTGACACAGCAAACGCAGCTTTCCGAAAATGCCAGTGCCCAGAAATGGCAGTTTCTTGTAGAAAATTGCACTCTGAGAGTCTTAATTTTCGAGCCCATTTGGTTGTTCGTCTCTGAGACAGATCAACTATGTAGTTCCATAACATGTGATGCCTGCGGGTGTCTCTCAGAGGTAGGGCATGGAGTTATACAGGAAGTTTGGGATCTCTGGCTGGGACATGTCTTGCTGTCTTTTAGAGTGCTCCTCTCTGATTTTATTTCATATTCTTGATGTCCTATGACTTATAGGAAATTGGACAGCTACCTCAGGTGCATGTCTCTTGAGAATACGCAGGTCAATCAGGAAGTCATTCCCAGACATTTGGACCTCGTGACGGGTGAAAACGATACCTATTCCGAGGAAGCTGAACCTGAAATGTGGAATTTCTTCTTTTCTGGGTTGTCCTTTGAGGCTTCATATTCTCTCGCGGTGCTGGGGAGCGATCGTGAGCCTCATTGCCAAGAGAGTCACATGCTCACGAGGGTACCTGCGATACATGGCGGCCTCTGTGGTGCAGAGCTTTTTCATTGTAGTGTGTCACGGTGTCCGCAACCCGTCCTCTCTCCATTGTGCCTACAAAGCATTCAAAAGTGTCTGCTGCTTCCGGTGAGAAGAAGGGCTAGGAAATTAGTACACGCGCTGCCCAAAGTTAAGTGATCCGGGACTCATTCAGGTAGGCTAGGCTTAGCTATGCTGTTTGGTAGGTGAGGTGTGTGAGGTGCACTTTGACTTGCCACATTTTGAACTAAGGATTGGACTGCCCGGACGAACGTTGCCCCATCGTAAGTCCAGAAGCATACTACTGTATTGCTCTCAGGAAAGGATTTTCCACGGGGTCAAATTGGGAGCTTCTCTCTTTCAGGTCTCTTTTTCTATGCCTTGCCCCTTGACTCAGATGTGTTTGTGCTTTCTATAGGTAGGTACTAGACATGCCTCGGAAGTCCGCTCTACCCGGATCCTATCTACTGAATCCTTCTTCCAGAGAATCCATATCCTTATCATCAGAGTCAGGGGCTCATCGACGGCAGTGATTGCTCTCCCAAGTGGCAGGATCCCGTGCTTATGTCATGACGGAATGACTTGGCCGTGCCAAGAGTAATATGAGTTGCTTTTCCCAAGACACTTGAGATTCAGGAAGTCTGTTGCAAACACAGGCATAGGCAGAAGCCATCCCAGAGTCACAGTCCAGGGAGGCTGAAATTTGGTACATCAGTGGGCTATGGAATCTCATCCTTGATTCCTGACGTAAAGTCATGACAGCCGGAACACCAAAGTATCGGGAGCAGCATTGCTGCAGCGTCCATGCCCACGGTTGCAGGCGTCTGCCTCCAAGGCAGGCTTCAGAATCCCCAGCCCCGATGAGAACTGCATGCCAGTTAATGAATGGCTGCAAGGCTACTGGGCCCAGCTGTCTGGGAACATGCTACATGCTGAGTCATTGCAGCTGAGGTTCTCAAAGACAGCGGTTGGCAGAATAATCAGACACACATTGCAATGGTCTCTGTTCTGTGAACCGAATAATTTGCAAAGCCAGCAACCTCACAATCTTGTAAGGCAGGAAGTGTTGCTGTTGAGCCCACTTGACAAAGGGGGAACGTGTGGATCTGAGAGGTTCAAAGACTTGCCCAAGGTCACATACGAATGGGCTTGGAAAACAGGCAGCGTGCCTCTCGAGCTTCTGTTCCTAAGCACTTCTGTGTACAGCATCACTTTACTAATGTGGCAAAGGCTAGTTCTCCTCCTAGCTACCCCCCATCTAGGTTTCGTATTATCATTTCGATCCATTTGGGAAATAGCATGTCAAGGTGGATCTTAGTGTTCCGCAGACCTTGGAGTTATGCTGAGCTGCCCCAGTTCCTACCGGAATCACAGCTGTTGAGGACTAGACAGCAAAGGAGGAACAAGAGGATCCCTTTCGCCTCCTCCAAATGCATTTCTCAAAGTCCCGGAACCTGATAGCTTCAGCAGCAGGAGGAATGGGGGCGAGAAACAACGGCCGTCAGTACCTTTGAGTGCGTCCTCAACGCCGAGATCTGAACACCTGTCTCAGACACCGGAGTTCCTTCTGGGTCAGGGCAGAATACAATCAGTGCCTGAGAGTTCCTCGAAGAGAGGGGATGGATATCACACATGGGAATTGCTTATTTCTGTCATTTTCGACTTCAGATTTTCGGACCACTGTTGCCGAAATGGAACTTAGACCAGGGAGCCAAAGCATGCAGAAGGGGGGACTACACCTCCGTCCGATGTGATCTTCACAGACCTTATGTGCGGATGTGCTTTAGTGATCCCTACTTTGCAAAGAGGACCGTAGTTGAAGGGATTTGCCCATGGTCACACAGCACTGGGACTGTGAATCGATCACCCACCTCTTGAGCTTGTAAGCCTAACAGCTTTGGTAGGCGATGCAGTTTTACTAATGTGGGCAGCTGACAGTCCTCAAGCTGACGTTACACATCAGGGTTGGAGTTCCTCAGCTCAAATTGTTTGTGAATGGCACAGAATAACGCCACATTACCGCGGTGTATCTGCATGTTTTATCTCGCTGACCACAGAGCAGCCTCGGTTCCTGCAAGAGCGGCCACAGACCTGGAAGGAAGGGGAAGGAGGGAGAGGACGAGTTCCCCCTCTCCCCCTCCCTCTCTTTTCCTGACACCCACTGCCTGCTTGGTTAGGCACCATGACGTGTCATCAGGCCTCACAATGACTTTCAGAGCCGAGTCATCACACCGGTTGCTAGGAGACAAAGGCTGGCATCAGCAACTTGTGGTACTTCGTGATCAACTTTGACAATAATAAGTGAGCTGCTGCCAGAGGGAAAGCCGATGTGACCTATGAGTGGTTATCTTCTTTTCTTCTGCTTCTCTGTTCCCTGGACACTCAGCTATCTTGGCCTCCGCATTCTTCACAGGCTAGAGCAGACGCTCTTCACTTAAAACTTCTCCCGTCGGAGCAGTTACCAAAATGTCCCAATGCCATTTGTCGTTCAGCCGGTCACCTGGGCCATGGTCAGCGATTTTGGCTGCAGGAGCAGAGGCAGTTGCAAGGGGCGTCGGTCTCCGGTACGATTTTTCTCCTCTCTCTCCATCTCTGGATGCAACCTTGGCCGTGACACTGCAAACGCAGCTTTCCGAAAATGCCAATGCCCAGAAATGGCAGTTACTTGTAGAAAATTGCCCTCTGAGTAGTCATAATTCTCGAACCCATTTGGTTGTACATCTCTGAGACAGATCAACTATGTAGTTACCATTAGCATGTGATGTCTGTGGGTGTTTTCCAGAGGTCGGGCATGCAGTGTTACAGGATGTGAGGGAACTCTGGCTGAGGACATGTCGTGGTGTCTTTTAGAATGCCCCTCTCTGATTTTGTTTTATATTCTTGATGCGCTATGATATATATGGAAATTGGGCAGCCGCCTCAGGTGCATGTCTCTTTAGAATACGCAGGTCAATCAGGAAGTCATTCGCAGACATTTGGAACTCATGACGGTGTGAAAGCGATACCCATTCCGTGGAAGCTGAACCTGAAATGTTGAATTTTCTTCTTTTTCGGCGTAGTCATATGAGGCATCATATTCTCTCGCGATCCTGGGAAGCGATCGTGAGGCTCAGTGCCAAGAGAGTCACATGCTTACGAGGGCACGTGCCGATACATGGCAGATTCTGTGGTGTAGAGATTTTTCTGTATCGTGTGTCACAGTTTCCGCATCCCATCCTATCTCCGTAGTGCCTTCGTTTTGATGACTCTGGGTGTTTCCCAGAGGTAGAGCATGGCGTTTTAACTGGATGTGAGGGTACTAATCCCGAGCACATGGGTCGGTATCTCTTAGACCACTTGTCTCCAATTCTATTTCATATCTTGTTGGAGTATGACTTACAAGGACATGGGACAGCTGCCTCAAGTGCATGTCTCTTTAGAATAAGCATGTCAGTCATGAGGTAGTTTATAGAAAGTCACACTGGATTCAGGTTATCCACACAGAAAAGGACATTATATACCCCTCTGAGAATAAGGTATGAAATAGCAAATAAATCTCTGTAATCAGTGCAAACTTTTTCCTGAATCTCAACAGGATTTTGCCATGAATGAGCCGATAATTCACTATGCGGAAGAGAACACATTTGGTTCAAACCATGATGGTGCCCTTTCCCTATGATATATGAACATCTACAGTGTAGATGTAACAAGTAAACCAGGGATCGATGCTATGTCAATGGGAAATAACATGTTGTAGTCACAGTCCCATGTCCACGACAATGGGAGAAAAATGATCAGGTTGACATTTCAAGTGAGACGATGCCCTAGGGCAATCTCTTAGGGTTACTACTGGAAACTAGTGTTTGTGTTAGGAAGGAGCCAGGAGAAAGAGGCCCCTGCGTCTACTGGATTAGATGGGTCGCATCCTCTTTCTCAGGCTTTCTCGGTTGAGCGCTCTTACGGCGACACCTGGCATACGACCCATCATGGATAAAGGCCATACTGATGTCATTGCCAACAAGCTTTCACCATCCCCAAGAGGGCAGATGGACCCATCAAACCTTAAGTAGCCTCTAGAAACGTGCTGAGCTATTTACTCAGTAGGCAACTGGACATGCAGAGAAATGATGTGGATCTGTCAAAGTGGCTGTGGATGCTGACGTAAGCTACAGTACGGTGGAGTTGGCCTTTGCAAAGAGCCATGGGACTTACCTGCTTACACCTCCCCCATGCGTTTGGAAAGTGCAAAGAAAAATAATGCAGAATAAAACTCCACACTTCTTTCAGCTTTTAACATAAAAGCTACATTTTACTCATTCAGGTTTGATATGTTTTTATGCTGATACCTCTCTCTTGACTTATCCTGGAGGGGAACCCGGTCTTTTTGAATCTGATCCTTTTTCTTAACCTCACATCTACCCCCAGGACTTTGGTTCGGAGTGAGGTTTCGGCGCACAGAAGACTAGGGACCCGGAACAGAACTCCTCATCCTCCCTATTCTCTGCTATTCTTGGGCCTCTTGACAAGGCTCGCTCCTTCCCTCTGCTCAGCCTCAATTGGCTTCATTCCCGAACCTCTCTTTTGACCCTAAGGTAAGTCAACAAGTCCTGTCAGCTCATGTGTTGTGAGGACCCTTGGCTCTGTGATTTCCCAACCGGAGAAAAGACTGTGTGTGAGCCAATGAGCTTTGGCAAGAGGGAGGATCTGATGCGGCAAGACCCAGACCTAGTGGGACAGGGTGAGATCAAGGACCTATGAACAGAGGGCGGAGCAAGCAGTTATTCCATTTGGGACTGGGAGCATTAGTGAAAAGGTGTGCCGAGCAGAGCTGCCCCTTCCTGTGGGAACAGAACCTTCCCTTTCCTGCTGTATGCTTTCTTCCTTCTCCCCAGTTTCGGCATAAGGCAGGTGAGCTCAGAATTGTTCCTAAGGTCCGGAGTAGTGTGAAATCTCTGCAGCCGAAGGAACCCGAGGGCACTGTCCACCTGGAGGCTGAGTCAGATGGCGCTTATCAGTACCAGAGATTGATTTCCAAACATCTTGTAATTACAAATACATATTTTTACTTCACCCAGCTGCATGTATGTATGTATGTATGTATGTAGGTAGGTAGGTAGGTAGGTATATATGTATGTATTTTTATTTTTATTTTTACCATGCAGAGCTCTGATTTGTGTCATAGGCGGCAACTATGTCGTGAAGTTCAGCTATACAATAAGAGAAACTTCCCATTGGACATGCAAGCTTTTGACAGCACTTAGAAGTTTTGCGGATGTTGGAATTTATTTGCACATTTCTCATTCCAAGCATTAACTCACTTCACACACTAACCTTATATATTTATTACTTAGGTCAACCTACTCATAAACCTTTATTTCTGCTGAGGAAGGAAATGATGGAACCTCGCTCATTGAGGTGCCTCAATCCTTCAAGTTTAGAACTTAGTCAGTGGTGTAATTAATCCCTTATTGTTTTGGCATTGAAATTGTGTAAATTCAAAATCCAATATCTTCATGAGGACTGCTCTTCCTTCTCATAAGTCTTCCTCTGTACCTGCTTCTTGCCTTCACTCTTTGTCTTCTTTCTCCTCCTCGCCATCCCCTTTTCCTCACCTCTCCTCCCATTCTTCCTCCTCCACTTGTCCCCTTCGTATGCTCCTCCTTTGCCTCCCCTGCTCACCCTACCCATTTCTTACTTCCTCCCTTCCCTCTCCTCCTCTGCTTCTCACTCCTCTTTTCCTCTTCCTCTTCTTAAGTAATTATTTAGCTACAGATGATTATAGCCAAGAATGCAGACATGTCCTCTTTGCCCTCTGCTCCACCTCAGTCCTTGGTGCCCACATTTCCTCCCCGCATCTTTGCTGGAAGGCTATAACAGATCCTTCTCGGCATTTGGCACAGACCTGTGTCTGATGTTGGTGCTGGTAGGTGCTGCCATGGCCTTCAATCAGGATATTTGAACACTCTGAGCCATCATCTTGTAGATGCAGGCCCTGTCTTGTTATCGGTCCTCTCAGCATTTCTATGGAGTCCCTTCCGAGGAGGGACTGCAGCTGAATCTCCCTCGTGCTATGAAAAAGCCTAGGGGAACTCAAGGCACTCCCTCGTGGTATCTCTTCTTCGATGTCATGCCATCATTCCTGACCTCCCCTGAATTCCTCCTGTTGTACTGGGGCACCCAGAGGATGTCTCCTTCCCAGAGGCCCAAGTCGAATGTGAGGCCACGTGTCATTCTGCTCTGGGATTCACAGCCTTTCACATTTCCCATTTCAATACTCTCTCCTTCCTTTCCAAGCCTCTCTCCAGGGTCCCTTTCATAGAGTTACCCAAGCGGTGCACAGTGCCATTCAACTGAACCCATTCACATGTGTTGCGCCCTCGAGTTTGCTGTGCACAGCCTACCTGCCAGCACATGCTGACACTATGCCCAGCCCAGTGCCCGGCTCCAGAAGGGCCCTAGTCTGAACTTGGGGAGAGAAATCAGCCTTATCCTCTCCTGGGTCCTGCTATTCTATGGCTTAATATGCATATCTCTTGCTTCTGAGCTTTGGCTATCTAGGGCTCTTTATAATACATATCTCTTTCAACAAAGCCTGGCTCTTGCAAATGAAGACATCCGCTTTCAAAGCTAAGGTCTATGCAGTGGGCTTTCCGAAGCCATTTCAGAAATCCAAAGCTGCACTTTGAAGGCTTCTTTCTGCCATCCCCGCTCTCCGGTAACAGTTCTGTCCTCTGTAGATCAAGATGTTCTGTGTACTACGTGCCATGTCTTTAACACATAGACTTCTTTGCGTATCCTCGGGAAAAGGTAGAAATTATTATTTCCTAATTATAAGCCTGTCGGTAGGAGCCTATGTTATGATGTCCCCCAGCCGAAGTTGGCGAGACTCGTCTCGAATCCTTGGAGAACTAGACGGCCGCAGTTTGATTCCGACTGCATGCTGTCATTGGTTGTATCAGATGGCCAGATCATTGGCAATGGCCAAAGGGGTCTGTTCATAAGTTTCAGATTCGAGGACTTGTTGGCAAGGGAATCCAGGCCTAAGACAAAAGCCTGAAATTTCATCAATTGTGCAGGTCCTTGCGTTCCATGCTTTTTAGAAACTTCTTGCTCAAGCTCCACCGTGCACAGTGGTGCTGATAAGCTGTACATGTTCCCTTTGCTTTTCAGTCAGTTGTTCCCAAAGGCCTTTCCATTAAGTCAAGGATCACAGGAGAGGGATGACCAACTTCATCACTGATGGCATCTGGCAAACAATGTGAAAGCAGAGAAAGCCACCCTCTTCTGCAGGTGCGGTATGCCAGGGGGGTTCCATTTGGCTCTGTCATGCAGTGAGGAGATCTCGGTGTATTTGCCAAGATTGTGAGGTGCTGTCTCCATGAGCCGAGGCAGAACCGGTAGCTCTTTGCGGAGGATGGAAAGTCACGGGCTTCGGGCCAATTTGCAGGAGAGTCCCGTATGCGGCCAACAATTGCCACTCTTATGGCACATGGCATGGGGCCGATGCATCAGCAGGTCACGGGTGACTTCTGGCTTCGTAGCTGATCCGGAGATTTCCGGAGGTTTAAAGGAATGTCTCCAATGTGTGTATAGTGAAAAGGTCACTGGAGGGGCAGTCCTAAGAGTGCCCGTTGTACCGCAATGTGGACAAATTTGAGGGCCATGTGTCAGAGGGGCCCCCGTTCAAGTTGGGTTCATTTGAAAGAATCAACCTAAATGGTTGCAGTACAATTTTTAAATGAGCGACATGCAGTCTGCACAATTCACAACTGATGAAATGATGTGTCAAAGATTCGTTCTCTTTTTGTAATGTTGTGGGTACTGACTGTTTCGGTCTACAGGTGTGTCAGAGTCAGGGGAGCAGATGTGATGACAGAAGGAGAGGGTGCGCTGGTGGGAACTATATGCCAGTGAATGTGGGCAGCCTGTGGAATACGGGAAAGGAAAAGAATGGATTCTCACAGTGCCAAAAAGAACACAGTGCTGCCAGCCCATCTTAGATGGCTGGCTTTTACAACTGTAATACCTTTGTGTTGTTTAAGCATCTAAGTGTGTGGCGGTTTGTTGCAGGAGTCACAGAAAACCGATACAGGTGAATTGATGAGTCGCCCTTGACATTAAGGGCGAGGAACTCCACCATGAAGGACCCTTCCTTTTTTCCCCAAGTTTAAGACCAGACTCTTAGACCATCAGACGGGCCCAATTCGACTGTTCAATGGAAACAAAGGGGGAAGGGATGAACACTTTTATCAATGGATCATGCACACTAGGTTTCAAACTCAAAGGCCCTCTTTCCATGTTTACTGGGCTTTAGCAACCATTTCGGAGTGGGGAGAAAGGAGTTCCATGGCGTCTTGTTTCATGAAGCCCATCGTAAGGGCCAAAGACTTAATGTTCTACTCAGAGGGTCCGAGTGTCCATGCCTGCTTGGGATATTTCAGGGCAGTGGGCACTATGGCTATGGAAAAGTTAAGCAAAGCAAAAGTTCCAATGTGCAGGCTGAGTTGTACTCATGTACTCTCTATCTGACTTTTTGGTAGCTGCCCTCAGAGGATAGGGGGTACTTTGTTCATAGTTAGCGAGATCTCCAATGTACAGGTGCAACAGTAGTTTAAGCCCCAGTACTGATTAGGGCATGAGGTTCTACAGGGGGTGCATCTCAGCGGATGCTAAATTTATCCCAGGCTCAGAGGCAAAATAGCCAACTGACATGTTTTGATCATTTTATTGTACATAAAGGACCCCGACTGAAGATGGTTCATCTTAACGACTTGTTCAGTTAGTGCTGGTTCGAAAACAATACACGTTCCATGGAAACTGCACCTCGAATTTTGAATTTCCCTCTTTTCCTGCCTAGTGATGTGAGGTATGATATTCTCTCATGGGCCTGGGCAGAGATTGTGAGTCTCAGCTCCAAGACACTCACACGATCACGAGGGTAAACTAACGATACCCTCGTGGACTTTAGCTTGCAGCGCTTTTTCGATATCTCGTGTCGGGGTTTCGATATCCCGTCGTGTCTACATCGTGTCTACGGAACACTCAACTCTGTGTTCTGCTTTCGGTGAGAAGACGAGGTAGGGAAGTATGGCAGAAACTGTCCAAACATAAGTGTTGCTTGCCTTTTAAAGGAAGGCTAGCCTAAGCTCTGACATTTAGCAGGATATGTATACTAAATACAGTTTGACTTGCCATATTTTCAACTGAACATTGGTTTGTCAGGACAAAAGTTACCCCATCAAAGTGAAAAAGCATCCTATTTATTACTCGAGGAGAAGGATTTCCCACTGGGTAAAATTGTGAACCTGTCTTTAAGGTTTTTTTTTTTTCTATTTCTTGCCCTTGATTCAGATGTGTTTGCTCTTTTTCTTAGGTAGGTACTAGACACACTTCGGGGTTCCTCTCTACCCTGGTCATATCTACAGAATTCTTCTTCCAGAGAATCTCAAATCATTATCACCAGAGTCAGGGCTCTCAACGACGGCAAGGGTTGCTCTCCTAGGTTAAAGGATGCCAAGCTGAAGTCGTGTTCGAATGACTTGTTTGTGCCACGAGGTACAATGTGTGTTTTCCCTAGTAAAGCTGAGGATCAGGAACTCTGTTGCAACAGAGACCTAGGCAGCAGCCATCCTGGAGGCACTGTAGAGAGAGGCTGAAGTTTCGTATGTGGGCTACAGAACCTCATCATTTTGTTCCTGACCTGGGGTAACGACGCCCTGAATACCATAAAGACCAGCAGCAGCAGTGCTTCCAACATCCATATCCAGACTTGCAGCCATTTGCGTCCAAGGCAGACTTCAGAATCCCCCGCCCCGGGGAGAACTGGAAGTGAGCTAATGAATGGCTGCAAGGCTAGTGGACCCAGCTCTCTGGGAACACGGCGCCTGCTGAATCATTCCAGCTGAGGTTCTCAAAGGCAGCGGTTGGCACAACAATCAGCCATGCAATGCACTGGTCACTCTTGTGTGAACATGAGAATTTGTGCAGCCAACAAGCTCACAAACTCGTACGGGAGGAAGTGTTCCTGTCATGCCCACCTGACAAAGGAGGAATGGGTGGCAATGAGAGGTTCAAACACCTGCCCAAGGTCACACACGAGTGGGGTTGGACAACAGGCAGCCTGTCTCTCGAGCTTCTGTTCCTAACCACTTCTGTGTACAGCTTCATTTTACTAATGTGGGCAAAGGCGAGGTCTCCTCGTAGCTCCCTCCCATCTAGTTTGGGGTTTATGAAGCCGATTCATTTGGTCAATAGCACGTCAAGGTGTATCTGAGTGTTTCCCAGACCATGGAGCGATCCCGAGTTGCCACATTTCCTACCGGAATCCCAGTCAGGGAGGACTAGAGAGCAAAGAAGGAACCATGGAATCCCTTTCGTCTGATCCAAATGCCTTTCTCAGAGTCCCAGGGACTGATAGCTTCAGCAGCAGGAGCAATCGGGGCGACTAACAATGGCCCTCAGAACGTGTGTGAGCGTACTCGACGGCGAGATCTGAACACCTCTCGCAGGCACCTGGGTTCCTTCTGGATCCGGGTTGAATATGATAGTGACCGAGAGTTGCTCGAAGAGAGGGGACAGCTGTCACACCTGTGAATTGCTTCTTTCTGACAATTTCCAGTTCCGATTTTTGGTCCAAATTTGACCAAACGTAACATACCCCTGGGACCACAGCGCATCTAAGGGGGACTAAATTCCCTTCCCATGTGATCTTCACAAACCCTAAGAGTGGACGGGCTCCTGTGATCCCTACTTTGCAAAGAAGATCAGAGATGAAGGCGTTTGCCCAAAATCACACAGCACTGGGAATGGAAATCGAATCACCTGCCTCTTCAGCCCGTGTCCCTAACCCATTCTGCATGTGATGCAGTTTCATTAACTTGCAGAAATGACAGTCCTCAAGCTGACGTTACACATCAGGGCTGGAGTTCCTCAGCTGAAGAGGTTTGTGGATGGCAGATAAAAAGGTCACATGATCTTGGTGTAGCTGCATGTTTTCTTTCGCAGACCACTGCGCAGCCTCGCTTCCTACCGGAGTGGCCATTGATCTGGAAGGAAAGGCAAGGAGGGAGAGGACCAGTTCCCTCTCTCCCCCTCCCACTACTCCCCTGTGTCCCAGGTTCTGGTCGTTTAGGCACCGAGATGTGTCATGATGCCTCACAATGACCTTCAGAGCCGAGTCATCACACTGGTTTCTATGAGACTACGCCTGGCAACAACCACTTGAGTGACATCGTGATCGGGCCTCAGAATAGGAAGGGATATGCTGCTGGAGGGAAAGCAGATATTACCTATGACTGCCTATCGTCTGCTCGTGTGCTTCTCTGTTCCCTGGACTCTCAGCTGTCTTGTCCTCAGCACTTTTTATAGGCTGGAGCAAACTCTCCACTTAAATCTCCTCCCGTTGGAGCGGTTACCAAAATGTCCTAATGCCGTTCATTGGGTTTCAGCAGGTCACCTGGGAAGTGTCAGCGATTCTGGCTTCAAGATCTGATCACTCAGAGGGATTTCTAAGGCATCTCGGTCTCAGGTAGGATTTTTCTCCTCCTTCTCCATCTCTGGGTTCATCCTTGACCATGACAGTTAAACTGCTGCTTTGGGAAAATGCCGGTTCCCAGAAAGGTGGTATTTCCTTATAGAAAATAGGGCTGTGAGTACTCACACTTCTCGAGCCCATGACCATGCAAGTCTCTGGGACAGAAAAACTATGTAGTTAACATTAAAATATGATGCCTGTGGGCATGGCATGTTCGTTGGGCATGGATTCTTCCAGGATGTGAGGGGACAAATGACGAGGACATGGTTTGCTGTCTTTGAGTACTCTTCTCCAAATTTATTACACATGCTCGATGCACTGTGATTTCTAAGGAAATTGGACAGCTGCCTTAGGTGCATGTCTCTTTAGAATAAGCAAGTCAATCAGATTCCTCCTGGTACTTAAGCTACCAGGCCCTGGGACTTTGAGAAAGGCATTTGGATAAGGAAAAAGTGATTCTCTGGTTCCCACTTTGCTCTCCAGTCCTCATGAACCGTGATGCCAGTAGAATGTGGCAGCTTAGAAAAACTCCCCGTTCTGGGGAACACTCAGATACACCTTGACATGCTATATACCAAATGGATCGACTTAATAAACCCCAACCTAGATGGGAGGTAGCTACAAGGAGACCTAGCTTTTGCCCACATTAGTAAAATGAAGCTGTACACAGAAGTGGTTAGGAACAGAAGCTCGAGAGACAGGCTGCCTGTTGTCCAACCCCACTCGTGTGTGACCTTGGGCAAGTGTTTGAACCTCTCATTTCCACCCATTCCCTCTTTGTCAAGTGGGCATGACAGCAACACTTCCTCCCGTACGAGTTTGTGAGCTTGTTGGCTGCACAAATTCTCATGTTCACACAAGAGTGACCAGTGCATTGCATGGCTGATTGTTCTGCCAACCGCTGCCTTTGAGAACCTCAGCTGGAATGACTCAGCAGGCGCCGTGTTCCCAGAGAGCTGGGTCCACTAGCCTTGCAGCCATTCATTAGCTCGCTTCCAGTTCTCCCCCGGGGCGGGGATTCTGAAGTCTGCCTTTGACGCACATGGCTGGAAGCCTGAACATGTGTGCTGGAAGCACTGCTGCTGCCTGTACTTGTGGTATTCAGGGCGTCGTTACCCCAGGTCAGGAACAAAGTGATGAGATTCCATAGCCCACTTACGTACGAAACTTCAGCCTCTCTCTACATTGCCTTTGGGATGGCTTCTGCCTATGCCTCTGTTGCAACAGACTTCCTGATCCTCAAGTGTCTTGGAAAAAGCAGTCATATTACTTCTTGGCACAGCCATGTCATCACAACATGATATAAGCATGGAGTCCTTCAACTTGGGAGAGCAGGCACTGCTGTCGATGAGCCCCCTGACTCTGATGACAATGATTTGAGGTTCTCCAGATAAAGAATTTTATAGATATGTTTAGAGTAGGTAGGGCACTCGAGGCATATCTATTACCTACCTGACACAAAGAACAAACACTTCTGAGTCAAGGGGCAAGGCATAGAAAAAAAAAACCTTAAAGACAGGTTCACAATGTTCCCAAGTGGAAAATCCTTTCCTCAGAGTAACAGATTGGATGATTTTGAGTTACTATGGGGTAACTTTTTTTTCCTGACAAACCAATCCTTAGTTGAAACTATGGTGCCGGCGGCAGCCAGCTAAAGTCGAATCGCACCTAAAAAGGAGGGTGTAGTCTAAGGAAAAAAGAAGAAGATGACAGGAAAGCTGTTCTGGAGGGCATAGAATCACTGCTGCAGCCCTGAGTTTATTTTGCACAGCATATTTGTAACCTTTCAAGTGCGTGAGAAGCAACACTCCCAAGTATGCAAACAAGAGCTGACATTGTCCTTGGAAGCCTGTGGTTATCTTAACATTCTCTTTCTCAGGGCTAAGGAACATCAGAAACTAAAGAACATCAGATACTTTCCTAGAGCTCTAGGTGTCCTTTTTCCTGAGTCAGCAGATTAAACAATGTGTCTACTTTGCAGAATATCTTGCTTTCCTGGCAGTTTCACACTGCCTCAAAACGGCTCCCGACATCTCCCCCTTTTTAATTTTGTAAAAGCCAAAGCCTACCCAGCTATGGTGCAGAAAGATTGTGTCTGTCTTAGGCGACCCTCCACAGGTCTGGCCCTTAGCCCTCATTGGCACATGAAAGTCTTGCAATCATGCCCTGTCTTAGGTTGGTCCCAGCCCTGAAGGATTCTTACCCGTCTTTAACTACCAACCTCTGCAAATGGGAGATGCCACATATAACTTGCTCAAACCTGAGCCTGGAACCTGAGACCATGCATCTCTGGCCAAATCTTCAGCAGGGAATTAAAGAAGTATTTCATCAAAGGTGGAAGCAGACATAGGCCTGTGGTTATACACAGGCCCAAGGCTAAAACCGAAATAAGCAAATGACACAAAGGATACCAGGATGGTAGAAAGCTTTTCTGATGCTGTAAAAATTTTGAAGCCTCTCCAGCTGCATCAAACTGAAGGGGTCCCGCATCCTGCAGCCCCTGAATTACTCCATGCAGTTGTATTAAATCTAAGGAAGTGTTAGCATCATGCCAGACACCTCGAAGATGAGAGCGCACGTGATCCCATCCATGTTGACTTTCATTATAAATTTTTGAGGTAACACAAATCCACTGATATGCTGCATGGCATTCCAAATGAGATCTTAATTTAGACCTTGGATTTCATCTCCTAGATACATAACTAAACTATATAATGCATCAGGCTTCTGTTCTAACCTGTTATCAATATTTTCCTGGGTCCCTAAAGCCGCCATAACATTTTTAGACAAATTATTAACATAATGAGCAGTTTGAACAGTTTGAGACAAAGTGACAGCAGCAGTAGCAGCAGTGGCTATACGCGACACAAGGGCGGTAATTCCAGCAATGATCAATCCTATCGTTCTTCTCTGCCTACTCAAAGCCTTATTGATTTCTTCCAACACCTGTAGTCCTCCATCAGCATACCAACGTCCCGATGTGTGAACAGGTAACATTACAAAAGAGGGTTGATGAAAGACCATTACAGTTGTTTCTTCCGGGACAAAAGAAATGCAATTGGTTAAATTACAGTTATTACAGGTAACATTAAATCCCTTTCCCCTCGAAGGTGATATTAATATTACCAACTAATAATACATGAGGTGGAATCACACATGCAGTTACGATTTTTGCTTTACCTGTGATTTGAGTGTGATTACCACCAGTGTCGCTCCCTCTGACAATCCCATGCATGGCGGCGGCAAGCTTCCATATGTAAGTGTGTGGGTACCCATCATCTGTCCACCATAACCCTGCAGATGATGTGTCGCTTTCACCCCTTGTGAAATCTAGCACTTTTCAATGCTGATTACTGGACCAGTCCACAACATGTCATTTCATTCTTGCTACATTGTACCTGACTGGTCTGTCCCTGTAACATCTTTTCCGTAGTATAGTCTTCTTGTTAACATGTATCTCTTCTCCACAAGGTGGAAATGCTAGTGGAGGTTCAATGTGGTTAATCTTCTTATCTCCATCTGGCGCACAAAGGCGCACAACCTGAGTACCCTCAGATAAAGAAATTCTAGAAACATTCAAACAGCCAGGCACTGTCTCATTCTTGGAGAAACAGATTGGTAGTCCGATTCCAGAGCCTATAGAGTTAAACCCTTTTTCAGTTTGTGTCTGCATCCTTCCCAAAGATGGTTGATGTAACAGGTGTGTCATTTACTCTCACCATGATTTCTGGCCCTTCCCATATAGATGGATGTAAAATTGGCGGCTCAGGTACATAGGTCCAATACAGCTCTCCGCCACACATCAGAAGTTGGCTCATCAGCGTCACCATTAGGAGCGGCTTTTGTTGCAGGGAGGTCTCCTGTGAACCGGACCAATCTGTCTGGCAACCATCGGGCATTTTCAGCATCCTGTGGAAAAACACAAACTTGCCCTCATCCCCGGGCAAGTTTATTATATTAGCACCGGGTCAGGGCCGTTCCATGCATTGTGAGGGGGTCCTTCCACCTCACCTGCGCGTAGGTGGTCTGAGTCTTTGGATGCCAGAAACGCTCTGCAGCGCAGAGTCCTTGAGAATCCACAGTTAAAAAAATTTAAAATCAAAAGAGCATGATTTAAACTGTCCTTTGGAGAGGTAAGGTACAGATCCCCCTTTTCTATTTTGTTTAACTGATTTTTGAGAGCCCCATGGGCTCGTTCTACAATTCCTTGACCTTGAGGATTATAAGGAATACCTGTTTTACGCATTATAGAAAGCTGTGAACAAAATCGTTGGAATGCTTGACTAGTGTATCCTGAACCGTGATCATTTTTTATCACGGAGGGCTGGCCTATCATAGCAAAGCATCTAAGGCAGTTAGAGATAACATGTTTAGTAGCTTCTCCAGGTTGAGCCGTAGCTATAAGAAACCCGGAGTATGTGTCAATTGTTACATGCACATACCTTAGCTTTCCAACTTCTGGAATGTGTGTAACATCCATTTGCCACAACTGGTTAGGTTTTAAGCCTCTCGGGTTGATGCCATAATAGGGTACAGTCTGATGTTCTGGGCGTGTAGCACACTGTCGAACAATTTGGCAAGCAGCCTCTCTGGGGATATTATATACTCTATGCAAACTTTGACTATTTTGATGATGCAGCGCATGAGACTGCTGGGCAAGTTCCAACTGAGTGATTCCGACTATGTGGGTAGCTCGATCTGCAGGGGAATTTCCCTCTGCTAAAGGTCCCAGGAGCCCTGAATGGGCTCGAATGTGGCCCACATAACACGGATGGACTCGTGCATGCAAACACCTCTGCACCTGAGAAAAAAGTTCTTGTACCTGAGTATTAGCAGTGTCAATATAGGCAACTGTTTCCAATACCTGCAAAGCTCTGGCAATGTCATGACTATCTGTGTACAGGTGAAATGAGTGATGAGCCATAAGTTTAAATACGGCAGCTACAGCTCTTAGCTCTGCAATTTGAGCTGAAGCAGGAGGTGTATGCAGTATGTGTGGCGGACCTTGAATCACATACACGGCAGTGCCATCAGAAGACCCATCAGTAAAAATTACCTGACATCCTTTATAGGAGTCTGTCTTCTTATCTTGGCGAAGACGAAAGCATGATTATTTACAAGTTGTAACAATCTGTTTTTAGGAATCTGATTGTCTATAACTCCGGGGTAGTGAGCAAAAGCAATAGCCCAAGCATCATCGTTCTGAAATAACCAGTCTATTTGTAGTTTAGTGAAAGGAACGCCAATTATAGAAGGCTCAGCTCCACAATATTTACGAGATTCCTCTCAGGAGAGTTGTACTAGGTGAGCTACAGATTCATACTAAGGAGTCAGCACCCTAGCTGGCAACACAGGCAAATGTAACCAAAGCAGGGGACCATCTTGCCACAACACTGCAGTGGCCGTGTGTGTGGTAGCCTGGACGTAGGCGGCCCATCCCTGTGAATAGTCTACATAATGCACTCGTTGCTCGATGGCCTGCTCCACTTTCTGTAAGGCTAGCCGACCAATTTCTGTTAATTCTCTTTTAGGTGTAGGAGCAGGGTCCCCTTTGAGAATATCAAATAGGGCTTTTAGTTCACCTGTGGAAATTTTTAGGTATGCTCTAAGCCCGTTAATATCACCTAAGAGCTTCTGAAAATCATTTCGCGTTAATAACCGGTCTTTTCTTAACTGAATTTTCTGAGGTAATATAGCTTTTGGGTATAATCTATGTCCTAAATAAGAATAAGGAGGTTCTGTCTGCACTTTCTCTGGAACGACAACTAACCCCTGCTCCTCAAGAGCCCTTTGAAGGTGAGCATAAGCTGCCAGCAGCAGTCCTTCCTCTCTCTCTGCCAAAAGAATGTCATCCATATAATGGATAATGTACGCCTTCGGATATGCTTGCCTGGTTTTCCCACTGCTTGAGCCACAAATTTCTGACACAGAGTAGGGCTATTAGCCATACCTTGAGGTAATACTGTCCACTGATACTCCTCACAGGTTCTTTAAGATTAGTTGATGGTGCACTAAAAGCCAATCTCTTGCAGTCTTCAGGAGTGAGTGGGATAGTATAAAAGCAATCTTTTAAATCAAGACTAATTTTGTATGTGACTCTGGGTATAGCCGATGGTATGGGCAATCCAGGCTGTAGAGCTCCCATCGGTTCCATAGTTTCATGAACTTTTCTAGGATCCCGTAATAATTTCCATTTACCCGGTTTCTTTTTTATAACAAAAATGGGAGAATTCCAGGGGGAGTTAGAAGGAATAATATGCCCGCTGTCAAGCTATTCCTATACTAACTGCTCAGAAACTTTAATTTTTTCTTCAGGAAGAGGCCACCGATCCACCCACACAGGATCCTCACTCTTCCCCGTGATTGGCTCTGCATGGAGTACGGGTTGTTCAGTGACCTCCGTTAAAAATACCCTAAGCCTGCTCTCTGAGGTCTTTGAACAGGCATTGATGGCTCTTGAATTCCCTGGCCCTTTGTTCCCAATCCTTGATTAGGTAAAAGTCCCTGGTCAAACATTTGCTGAGTAACAGACTCACTGGGACTATACGGATACACTCCCATTTCTCTCATGATATCCCTTCCCCATAAATTAACTGGGAGACCCGGAACAATATATGGTTGAAATGTCCCATTATGACCCTCCGCGTCTTTCCAAGATAAAACATTGCTACTCTGTTCTGGGCTTTGGCTCTGACCCCTTCCTTGTAATTGTGTCATAGTAGGCTGTTTGGGCCAAGCCACAGGCCATTGTTCAACAGTAAGAACGGAGGCGTCAGCCCCAGTATCTAGCAAGCCCTGAACTTTTTTCCATTAATAGTTAAGGTAAGTTCTGGTCTTTGAGTTCCTATAGCTTGTACTCAGTATACATCAGAGGATCCAAATCCGGCCTCACCTCTCACATTCCTTTTTGCAGCATTTTTAGTTTGTACTTGGTGGAGCAGTAAGATCTGCGCTATATGCTGCCCTGATTGTATTACAGAAATACCTCCCGGCGAATAAGTCATAACCTTAATTTCTCCAGTATAGTCCTCATCAATAACCCCGGCTGCACTAATATTCCTTTCATGTGGTACTACTTCTTCCTAATATCAATCCAACTGTCCCCTTAGGTAAAGGCCCATAAATTCCAGTAGGAAGTGCTTGCATTCCCATTTCAGGAGTTAGTACTGTGTAGGTGGAGGAACAGAGGTCCAATCCTGTGCTGCCTGAGGTTGCTCTGTAGAGGTACTGAACGGATTTCCTTGTTGGGGAATGAAAGTCTGAAGTGCCCCATAACATCGTTGTGGGGCCTGTGGCGGGCCTTTCCTCCCGTTTTCTGACAGAAATGGACCCTGTATATTTCCTGAAGATTTACGATCTCGAGCCCAATGATTACCCTTTCCACATCGAAAACATAGTCCCGATGGGCGAGACGGAGGCTTTGGCGGGGACCGGTTTTGAGGACAATTCTGGGCAAAATGCCCAGGTTGCTGACATTCAAAACAATGGCCAGGGCTGCCGAGAGATCTGCCTCGATTATTTCTAGTTTGTTGAAATAGCACTTCTTTTACCGTTTTCCCTTGTAATGCTGCAGACATGTCCAGACCCTGCGTATAGGCTGGCCTGATGTCAGAGCACAAGCTACCATAGTCCACAAGATTTCCTTTCTTCCTAAACGGCCTGAGAGCAGCTTGACATGAAGAATTAGCATTCTCATAGGCTAGCTGTTTTACTAAGAGCAAACCCGTGTCCGATTCCCCTATCAGTTTTCAAGCCGTCTCTATGAGCCTAGCCACAAAATCTTGAAGCGGCTCATCGGGCCCTTGCCTTATCTTACATAAATCTTCAGTTTGCCTTCCAGTAGCAGGTAATTTATACCAAGCTCTTTTTGCAGCAGCATTTATTTGTGCATATGCCCCACCCAGATATTCCAACTGTTGCTCATTGGCAACGTAAGGACCCTCTCAAGCCAACATCTCAAAAGTGATCGGTATGGGGGGGGTTCTGCTTTCTATTCAATTCAGCTGTGTTTTCACGTTGATCATGATACTCTGAAATCCATGATTTGAAGTCCCCAGGGGTAAGACAAGCTTGAGCCAAATTCTTCCAGTCAGCTGTAGTTAAGGCTTCTAAAGCAAATGTTTCTAACATGGCCTGAGTATAAGGAGAAGTAGGGCCATATTGTGCACAAGCCAATTTCAATTCTTTAAGAGATTTAAAAGGAATGGGATTATGCCCTCACAGACGAACTGGCTGACCTTGCTCATTTTGAGCCTCCTGTTCTGTGACAGGGCACAGTAAATGAAACCCCTGCGTGTCATCACCCCTTTCCATCACCCGATGTAAAGTAGTTTGCAAAGGAGAAAGTGACTTGGGCCCCCGAGGCTGCTTAACCACAGCAATGACCGGCTGGGGCTCTTCAAACAGAAGCGGGGGATCTATCTCATATGGGTCTTGGCTAGGTATTTTAAGTTTCTTCTCCTGACTTTCCAGTTGTAAGGTTCATGGTTGTGCAGCACTTTGCAATCCCTGAACAACTTTTTCTAAGTCTTCAGTTTTATGATCACAACAAACAGCCGCCATGAAGGGAATATAGCCCCATGCATCGTGATATCGTGCAGCCTCTACTTTTCACTGTTTTGCATTTCCAGGGTCTAGAGGCCCCTCTCTGTCTTTAGTTAGCAGCAGATCAAAAGGTTTTCCATAGCTCGTCTCCTCAGGTGGGGCAGTAGGTCTCGTCTCATTCTCCTTATGACACTGCAGGAATCCCGTAAATTGTCCTGTTTTTCTTCCCCTTTCTGGCTTTCCCAAGCCTTCTCCCTCTCATGCCTGGGATCTAAGCTGTCCCTGATTAATGTCCACAAACAAAAGATAACTACAGGCACTTTGCCAGGTCTGTGAACATCATAATAATCTTGTAGTTTTTCCTCCTACTTTTTTCCATGTTTCTAAATTCACTGTTCCCTCCTCAGGGAACCAAGGACAAACTTTTTCTATGAAATCTAAAAAGTTACACAATGGTTGATGCCCTATCTTAGCTCCTCATGCTCGGAGCATATTCTTAAGCATATGTCCAAAAAGCATGCGGCCGTTTCCATTTCCCATTTTTCTTTTATTAAGTCCACTTTCCTCTTATTCTTTGTATTTACCAAACTCCCAGACTGTTCCACTGCACTCACCTTCCCCACTTACTTGGCTTTATACTTGGGGGCCCCCTTTCTCCTGCAGTGGCAGTCTTCACCTCAACGTTTGTCAACGTCCCGTCCCAAGCTTTCAGGTCCCCGTTCGGGCGCCACTTGCCGGAGCCATCCGGCTAAAGTCGAACAACACTTAAAAGAGGGGGGTGAAGCCTAAGGGGAAAAAAAAAGTATACAGGATAGTTTTTCAGGAGGGCATACAGTCACTGCTGCAGCCCCGAGTTATTTAGCACAGCGTATTTATAACCTTTCAAGCGCATGAGAAGCAACACTCATGAGTATGCAAACAATAGCTGACATTGTCCTAGGAAGCCTATGGTTATATTAACATTCTTTTTCTCACAGCTAAGGAACATCAGAAACTAAAGAACATCAGATACTTTCCTCGAGCTCTAAGTGAACTTTTTCCTGAGTCAGCAGATTAAACAGTGTGTCAACTTTGGAGAACATCTTGCTTTCCTGGGAGTTTAATACTGCCTGAAAATGGCTCCCGACATTATGGCAAGTCAAAATGCATGTCCTACACCTCACCTACCAAACAGCTGCCTCAGGTGCACGTCTCTTTAGAATAAGCTAGTCAATCAGAAAGTAGTTCCCAGACATTTTGTCTCCGTGATGGTGCAAAAAGGATGCACATTCCCTGGAAGCTGAACCTGACATTTTGAAGTTTTCTCTTTGTCTGGGTAGGGATGTGAGGAATCATATTCTCTTGTGGTGCTGGGCAGCGATACTGAGCCTCAGCTCCAAGAGAGTCACACGATCACGAGGGTAAACTGCCGATACCTGGCGGAATTTGTGTTGCAGACTTTTTGGATACCGTGTGTTGCGGTTTCCGCATCCCTTCGTGTCTACAAAATGCTCCGATGTGTCTGCTGCTTTCTTGAGAAGAAGGGCTTAGCAATTACTGCACACGCTGCCCAAAGTTCAGTGTTCCGGGACTAATTCAGGTAGGCTAGGCTAAGCTATGATGTTTGGTAGGTGAGGTGCGGGAGGTGCACTTTGACTTGCCACATTTTCAACTAAGGATTGGTCTGTCCGGACGAAAGTTACCCCATCGTAAGTCAAAAAACATACTATCTTTTACTCTCAGGAAAGGATTTTTCACTTGGTAAAATTGTGAACTTCTCTTTCAGGTCTATTTTCCTATGCCTTGCCCCTTGACTCAGATGTGTTTGTTCTTTTTTAGGTAGGTACTAGACATGCTTTAGGTGTCCTCTCTACCCTGATCATATCTACAAAGTTCTTCTTTGAGAGAATCTCAAATCATTACCCTCAGAGTCAGGGGGCTCATCGATGGCAGTGATTGCTCTCCCAAGATGAAGGATTCCGTGCTTATGTCATGTCGGAATGACTTGGCCGTGCCAAGAGGTAATATGAGTGCTTTTTCCAAGACACTTGAGGATCAGGAAATCTGTTGCAACACAGTCATAGGCAGAAGCCATCCCAAAGTCTCCATACAGAGATGCTGAAATTTGGTACGTCAGAAGGCTATGGAATCTCATCTAAGTGGGGAAATGATCACACTTTTATCAATAGATCATGTATACTAGGTTTCAAATCTCGTAGGCCCTGTTTTCATTTTAATCGGGCTTTACCAACCATTTCGGAGTTTGGAGAAGGGAATTCTTGCCAGAGACCAACTCCAGCCAATTCCAAGGCTGAAGGATACGTGGAGTCGGCGAAGGAAAAACGACAGGCAATGAGCCTTGATGCAAGGTAGTTTTATTTTTTAATCTCCCCGAAAATGTAGACGTGAAGCGTTTTTAAGGCCAGAGTCCCTTTATTCATTCTGTCTTAGCACAAAGGTCTATTTTTCTCTTGTTCAAGACCTTTCAACTCACAGGTTAGGTGCGTATGCGGGGTTACAGAAGCAGAAAGCTTGTTTAGAACGTTATGTTTATATAATCAAAGGTCTACTTGCCCATAGCAATAGTCAAAAAGTAATTTCCTGTAAGAATCAATATTTCAGCTACCGTGTTCCCCTCCCAGGCTTTGTGGGCCTAACAGGGGCTTTCCACGTAAGCACTGACACAACGGCCCACTCAGAAAGTAAATCTTGCTTTCTCCTTCGATCAAGTTGTTTGATTAATTCCTTTTACTCATATTTCTTTGCGCCCCATTATTTGAAAAGTTGCCTTTCCTTCTAACACCCCCATCCTCTCCCAAGGACATAACAGTAATCAAAAACAATGCATAAATGTTCAATATAGACAATACAGAGGAAAGCAACAAGCACAGATGATAGTATCACTTGGTTTGCAAGTGACACTTCACACCGGCTGCAACTGTGTCAAACAGCTTGAGGTGTGTGGCCTGTGGCATGTTCCATGGGGTCTTGTTTCATCAAGCCCATCGTAGGGGCTAAAGACTTAATTTTAATTTTTACTCAGAGGGTCCGCGTGTCCGTGCCCACTTGGGGTATTTCAGGGCAGTGGGTACTATGGCTGTAGAATACTTAAGCAAAGGCAAACTTCCAATGCTTAGGCTGAGTTATACTCATGTGCTCTCTATTTTACTTTTCGGTAACTGCCCTCAGAGCATAGGGGATACTTTGTTCATATTTAGGGAGATCTCCAAAGTACAGGTGCAACAGTAGTTTAAGCCCGAGTACTGATTAGGGCATGAGGTTTTACCTGGTGAGGCAACTCAGCGGATGCTAAATTGATCCCAAGCTCAGAGGCAAAACAGCCAACCCCGACTTAGGATGGTACGCCTTAATGACTTTTTGCCTTTGTGACGGTGCGACAACGATACACATTCCATGGAAACCGTACCTCAAATTTTTAATATTACCATTTTCCTGGCAAGTGATGTGAGGAATGATATTCTCTCGTGGTCCTGGGCAGAGATGGTGAGCCTCAGCTCCGAGACAGTCACACGATCACGAGGGTAAACTGCTGATACATAGTGGACTTTGTGTTGCACCACTTTTTGGATATCGTGTGTCTGGGTTTCGACATTCTGTCGTGTCTACCTCGTGTCTACGGAACAATCAAATCTGTCTTCTGCTTTCAGTAAGAGGACGATGTAGGCAAGTACTGCAGAAACTGCTGCAATGTAAGCGTTCTGGGGCTATTTTTGGTAGGGTAATCTAAGATAGGATTTTTGTGAGGTGAGGTGTGTTATGAGAAACACCTGCGGTCCTGGTGGGATGCCTGATGCTTAGAGCAACAAGGGCATCAGAAGCACATGTGGACTTGCACACAAGGACACATTGCAGGGAGGGCGCACACGCCTGACCTATTCTGGGACTTCTTGCTCTAGGGACGAGGATGGGAAAAAGATACCTGAGCAGAAATAGATGATAACACGGTCGTGGCCTTGAGGCTGTGTCTAGGAATTGGCTTTAGTTTGTAATTGCTAACCTGATAGTAACTAATGATATTTAGCAAAGCCAGCTTTGTGAGGGAGAGTAAAAAAGCCATGGAAACAGGGGTGGGGTCTTCTAGCATTGCCATTCCTTGCCATTCCTTCTCTCCCTGATCCATGTTAGTAAAACCATTTCCAGACTCCGACTCTTCTTCCTAACCGTTTCCACAACAATTGGCTCCCAACGTGGGGCTCGAAGAAGAGGGCGTGGAACTACGTGAGAAACCAAAGGTGTAAGTCTGCTCACGGTAAGTGATACCTTCGGCATAGTTTTGTAGCAGCGAAAGGGGCATATCCGCTCAGAGTAAGCAATACTTTCGGCATAGTTTTAACCTAGGCAATTAGTAAAGGTGAAGAAAGGTCAATTTCATGAATCGTTTTTGTATCTCGAGAGGCATTGCTTCTGGTTCAAGCTGGAAGGAAAATCTCAATTAAATACTAAAGTGTAGAAACAAGTCATAAGAGCTTTGCGGAGAGTTCCTCGACAGCAGGATTTTGTCCCTGTTTCTGTTGAATCTTAATGCACTTTAATGTCTCAGGTTTTACAGCCTTTGCAATCTGACTCCGAGGGCACTGCAACTTACGTGGCAACACGGCAAGAAGAACCTGAACCTGTTTATAAAATTCCTATAGAAACAGACTCTGATAATGAGGGAGAGGAATCTATTGAGTCCTCACCTGAAGAGGAATGTGCAGTCCGCATTCCTCCTAGTAAAGAGGCATATCAGGTTCTTTTGGCAGAGGTTAAAGAAGCTGCAATTAGGGCCAGCTGGAGGATATTTTCAAGAACGTAGAAAGCCCTCTGCACCACCTGTAAATCCATTATTTGGGGCCGAGCCTTCAGTTGCTAGTCCTGTTACATTTACTTTTCCCCTTTCACCTGATTTGACTAAGGAAAAAATAGAGGAAGAGAGTGGCTGAGAAAATCGTTCTAGAGAGACAGCTACTCCTCAACTGATGGGGTTCCCTATAGTGAGACAGGCATTTCCTCCCAATACTCCATTTCCTCAGGGGGGTTACAACGTGCAATATACTCCATTGGAACGTAAATCCCTAAGGATACCTAAAGGACCTATCAATCAATATGGTATGCAGTCCACTTTTGTGACAGGTCGTTTACATAGTATAGCCACAGAAGGACAATTGTTAGTAGCAGATTGGGAAGCTATTATAAAAACTGTGTTAGAACCGGGCCCTTATTTGCAAATGAAAACCTGGTGGAGAGAGGAAGCCCAAAATGTGGCTCTTGGAAACGCAGCAGAAGACCCTCCAGGGGCTACTCTTGAAGAGCTGACAGGTAGAGGAAACTTTACTACCCTTGAGCAACAATGTCATTCGACTGAAGAAACCTTGTTACATTAATAGTGTTAAGAGCTTAGTCTCGAGTTGAGCCACCTGGGAAGCATCCTCAGTCATTCACTAAAATTATGCGGAGTCCTGGGGAAAGTTACACTGATTTTTTGGTCTCGGCTATGTATGGCCATTGTCAGGACTGTGGCTCTTCCTGAAGTCCAAGAATGACTCTTAGAATCTCTAGCTTATAAAAATGCAAATGCAGAGTGTGAAAGGGCTTTAAGACCCCTGAAAGCCCAAGGAGCACCTTTAGAAGAATGTATTAAAGCTTGACATGATATTGGCTCTTTAACACATCAAGCTAATTTGTTAGCAGGAGCTTTACAGAAAGGGTTTCAAAGTTCTCGAATGAAATGTTATCAATGTGGCAAACTAGGGCATTTTCGAAAAGACTGTAGTAGAGGGAATAAGGGAGAAGGAAAAGTAGTGTCTGCAAAACCCCCTAGTAGGGAACAGGCCTCTAACAAAAGAAAAATTAGAAGAGTTACAGCAACTAGCAGACGTACAATTGGCCAGTAATCATGTCGAACCCTCCTCTTCTCCATGGAATTCACCAGTATTTATTATACAAACGAAGTCAGGAAAATAGAGAACGTTAACAGATTTATGAAGAATGAATGCTGTCCTACAGCCTGTAGGAACTTTGCAACCTAGGCTCCCTAACCCTGCATTAATTCCCTGAAATTGGTTTTTAAAGATTATAGATTTAAAAGATCGTTTTTATACTATCCCTTTACAGCCTCAAGGTAGAGAAAAGTTTGCATTTACTATTCCTACCCTGAACAGTGCTCAGCCTCCTCAGCGAAATCAATGGGAGGTATTACCCCAAGGCATGTTTAATAGTCCTACCATGTGCCAAGCATTTGTGAATATACCTCTCCAAGAAGTGAGGGAAAAGTTCCCTCAGGGACTCATGTATACATGTTTCTATTTGGAAAAATTGCTCTGGAAAAGTATAGTTCGAGATAGCTCCCGAGAAAAGGCAAGATTCTGTTCCTTATCAAGATTTAAGTTATAAAATTTTGCAATGGAAAATTACTCTTCAAAAGATAGAAATTAGACGGGATGTTCTCAAAACCCTTAATGATTTTTTAAAAAGTATTAGGCGTTATAAATTAGCTCTGC